>JAABNX020000002.1:17434266-17445263 GCA_015163995.2 Mormyrus lacerda | reverse complement strand
TGAATGTGAGGCATGTGTTGTAAAGCGCTTTGAGAAAAAGCGCTATATAAATGCAGTCCATTTACCATTTACCATGTGCATGACTGTGCTCAGTTGGGTGGCTGTGGGTGCAGACATTCATTTAATGTTTTTACTTCGTGTTTTGTATTTCAGGACTGTGGCTTGAAGCTGCTGAGCTGATATGGGCATCTCTTGTTGGCCTGTTTGCTCTCCCTCTACCTGACAAGAAGGTACACATGTCCTCTATAAAATGATATGCCTTAGAACTCTTACAGCCATATACAGCTCCGGAAAAAATTAAGAGACCACTTTATATGTTTACAAAATCTGCATTTTTAAATCCTGGTTCTGCTGGCAGAAGGCTACACTGCGAGGCAGGCTGTTTCCAGGGTCAAAGTTTCTAAAACAGCAGTATACAAGAACAAGGTGAAGTAGGAGACACTGGCAATAATCAAAAACCGGCCAGGTAAAGGGCGGAAGCAACTTCTAATGCCAGAGATGATCATCAACTTATTCAACAATCTCATAAGTCAGAGGATGACCTCAAGTGACCTTCAAAACGAATGTTAAACTTTATGTGGTGTGAAGTGCACTGCTTTAAATCGCTGATTTATAACTGGCTCCTAAAAGCAGGATTGACGACCCACAAAGCAAGGAAGAAGCCCTTCATCAATGCAGTTAGATTCACCAGATCAGGACTGATTATTTCATGCATCACCACTGACTTGGACTTGGACTAGAGCTGGTGGGGGGGGGGGCATATTACAAGCCTACAATACACACTCTCCCCACCTCTCCATAAACATGTGACATGATTAAGCTCCCCCATGATAAATTTCTCCCACAATTTATTCTGCAGACTGGCTAGCAGACTGCTACTGATTTAAATTGGTTGAGCAGGCCACAAAAAAAACAATATTAACTTTATTATAGATTATTCCGAAAATAATGTCACACCCCTCAGTTTGACAATCTCTGATCTTTATGTTCCTGGGGAGTTTGGATAAAAATCCACAGAATACATTGATAAGTTTATAAGGTGACAGCTGCAGGCTCCGTTTTTGTCCTCTGCTGCCCTCTGTCCTGCAGTTCCCATATTAGCTTGATTTGGGATTTATTATAGTGAAGGTTTTCAGGTGTAGATTTTCATCTATATATTGTTTTGTGAAATGGTAAAAAGATCCATCAGAGATCAAATAGAGTGGAAAAGTGCTGCATGAACTTACCCTTTGAAAAGTTTGTTTAATTTCTGCTTTAAGGTTGATGATACGTCATTGGAAATGTTCTAGATTTCCTGATCAGAAAGAATGGATTGATATAGTAAAGTCAAAGTAAACTTTGTCATCTCAGCTATATACATGTACAGTGAGACGAGACGATGTGACTCCAGTTTATGCAGGCACATAGAAATACAGCGAAACATATAAATAACTGTAATAAAGACTAAAGATTTTTTAAAAATGTGAAATTAAGTTTAACATTCAGGAGTTGTGCAAATGTTCCTTCAGCAGCCAGAGTGGAGGACAAATACAAACATAATACACTCTAATTATGTGTGCATTTTGTGTGCATACATAGCATTGTAATATAGTATGTAGTACTATTTAATAATTTAGTAAAATTGGTATGTTTTGTGCATGTAGCACTGTAGCAATGTATAGTAATGGAAACTACTTCATATTAAGTTATGCTGGGAAGATGAATGGGGTCCGGAGTTGTATGATTATGCTTAAGAGCGTGCAAATGTATGTGCAGTGTACCTTGTGATTTGTTTTGCCTGGCACATGCTCAAGACCAGCACAACCCTGCAACCCTGACCAGGTAGAGAGGTTGGAAGATAGATAGATGAGGGTACTGTTTGCTGTATAGTTGGATTGTTTGTTGTACTTGAGTAGAATTAATATCTTTGTCACTGTGTTGATAGACACCCATACTGTATGTTGGGTTGGAGGAGGTTCACCGGGAATATAATAATCTTCCAGGGCATTGGAACATCCCTTGGGCTGTTGGCTAGCATTCTGGTGTCCATGAACGACAAAGACTTTCATGCTTTTACAACATGTCCCCAAATTGACTTGGTAAGTTAGCATTCTCAGACTGAGTGGTTTTACTCCAACACCTGAGGTTCTAACTATGGCAGTTTTTCATGTTTGTCAAAAGTAATTAATAGTGTGTGCCTGTTTTTCACTTATGAAGTCCTTCCTGAAAGAGAAAGGGCATCGTCTCCTAACAGCAGCTGAGGCAGCCAAGATGGCTGTGGTCTACAGCCAGTATACCTCCCTTTATGTGTTGACCAATGTGGTGAGTTCTTTTACTAACCAGATGGGTTTCAGTACAGAACTGAAATGAATTAAAAGCAGTTAAAGGGTTCCTATAGGGAACACCAATGTAAGGTCTGTTTAGTTGATTGAAATTGAGCAGGTGATTTGCTTTAGGTGCTATGGTTTTCATCAATTTATCATATTATTTTTTTCTTACTCTAATTTGCCTTCTTTTCTTGCAGGTGACTCAAGGTACCTGCCTTCTGTCCTTTAGTTTTTCTACAAGCTGTCCCAAGACACAAAGAGAAGTGTTCCTCACCCAAGCCAAGGAGGCCTTTGAAATTGGCCTACTAACTAAGACTGAAGATGAGGCAGTGCCCAGTAAGCTAGAGCTTCAGTTGTTTGTTAAGGCAGCCTTCTCTTTAGTTGTTACTCAGAGATGGCTTGGATCCCCAGCAGGGCCAGTTGACCTGGCCAGGCAGATATGTCAAGAGGCTATGGAGAAGCTACATGCCTACAACTTGGCAAATGGCCCAGACAAGGATCGGTTGAGTATGGAGATTATGTCCTTGGTGGGTGAGGTGAAAAAGCTCTTTCAAATTCAACCTTTCTTAAACTCAGATGAGAGGTCTTTCATCCCCAATAGCTATAAATCCGTGGAGGAAGTCCCTGTAAAGTTTTCAATGGCAACTTTCTCTGAAGTTATAGAGAGGTTCAGTCAGTACCATGCCTCAGTCTGTGATGCCTTTGCCACGTCAGGCGATCAAAGTAAGAGTGGGTGTAAGGGCTCGTATGGGCCTTGCATCACAGCATTAAAGACGGTCACAGAAACCCCTGACACAGCATGTGCTTTGGGGAACCACACAGATTTGAGAAAACCTGAGGGATCTCCAACCAATAGTTGTGGGAAACAGAGAGAACAGAGGGATAACATGGGGAAGCATGACGGGACCTCCAGGGCTTGCTTACTGCCATCAAGAAAACATGCTTCCTCTACTTATCTAAGAGCTTCACAGTATCAGGAGTTCAGCTCTACTACTCTTGTTGATGCACAATGTCCCACAGAAGATGGAGAAAAGGTATGGCAAAATAGCAATATTGAATCAATAGCCTCTGGAATGACTAGTATAGATAAAGCAAGAGAGGCAGGTGAGTACAGAGAAAGGCCAGGGTCATCTACCAGCTCCCTCGGTGATAGCTGGGGTTCACTCTCCTCTTGGCAGAAGGCATCACTCTCCGATGCAGTCTCTTCACATAGCATGGGAGGGCTCAGTGAGGAAGATTTTACTTCTCTGTATGCAGTGGGAGTGGATGGAAGGATTGATATGAACTGTCCTACAATGCTCACTGAAGAGAATGAACAGATAGGCTGGACTGAAATCACAGCGCCTGATAATCTGGTGGTAGGTGCCATGAAAAGCCTGGCTGGTGAAGTAATGAATTTTTCCAGCTGTAATACTGGTTCACTCTCTTCGTGGCAAACTCCATGTCTACCGGAAAAAGGGCATAAGAACATTCAAGGGCATGTCAGGTTAAGAAGTACAGATAATCTGGAATGGGAAGTTGACATGCTCTGCCCCACAGAACCTGAGAGAGAACTAGAGGAACCTAAACAGCACGGGAACATTTTCAACCAAAGTGCCATCAGGCAACTGGATGGGTGCACTGAGAGGCTGAAGTCATCCTCAAGCTCTCTTGGTGACAGCTGGGGTTCACTATCATCCTGGCATAAAATATCACCCTTTGACAACGGTTTTTCACTTAGCAAGAACGAGGGTAGCAGTCAAATTGCAGAAGGACTGGATGAGAGGGCATTTATGAGTTGTCTCACAGAATTAGATGAGTTGGACAGACAGAGTGGCTGGACTGAAAACAAGAGAAATTGGGGACATATTGGATCAGAAAAAGTGAAACCAGGTGAAAACCTCCAACCACAAACATCTCCAATGAAGGCAGATGTAGGGGATAGCCATCCAAGCATGATCAATCAGTCACTCCCTTCAGTTAACTTATCCAGGAGCGTGGCACCCCACACAGGTCAAGTGCTGCTTAGTCAGCAGCAAGGACCTAAATACCCGTTGGTCAAAGGATTAGGTGTCTGGAGTGGCTCCAATGGACTGCATGCAGTTGATCCTGAAGCAGAGACTGAGGATAACGTGCCCTCAGATCGCCTCCTCCAAAGTTCACCTGTCATAGTCCATGTGGATGCTTTCCCGGAAGCATCTCATTCAACAGACATAGAAAGCTCTTTTGTTCTCACAGGGGATGAAAAGAGTGAAGGGGACATTGGAAGGACACATCTGAATAACAGAAAGCCCTTGAAAAATAGCAATCCATCTTGTATGCATTGTCTTTGGCAGTGCATGATGGCTAGTGAGGTCCCTGGGCAACTCTGTACACTTACTGAGCAGGACTACAAATCCTTGATGTCAGGAGTGTGTCATGATTGTCTTTTACAAAGACTGAACAACACAGGGATATTCAAACTAAAAAAATTCAACAATGTCTACAGTAAGTACCATTTTTGTGTTCATGATTGTAATACAAAAATACACAATATGTGAAATGCTATAATCTAGGTTTTTATAGAGTTTTGTGTGAAACTTGTAGAATATATAAAATTTTGGGTGTGTAAGTGTATGGACAATATACACCTTTACGATCATGCCAGGTGCACTGCTTTTGAAGTACTCTAAGGCGACAGGCTTGTGGACGGCATGGGAGACTGAGGTCTACATTGGAGATTCTATGGGCAAACAAGGCATGCAGAGAACTGCATTCTGGGTACAGTTTCTACACCAGGAGGAGATGCTGGGCTGGTATGCAGATAGTTTGCCCTATATTATAGCCTAAGGCGAACTGGCCAAAAAAACACTCTCCCGGTAATTACCCAGTGTCTATCAGTGAAAGTTTATGAATGGATCACTGGGGTGCATAATTAGCCTCACAGTTGTTGTTTTGGGTTCTTTGGAGAAGTGTGCTTAACTCTCATGTCTTACCCTAGTTATGTTGGGAAGGAATACCTCACAGCGAAAGAGCTGCATTATCACCTCGATGATGTGGAAAGGCAGATGACAGCACAGCATTATGTGACAGAGTTCAACAAGAGGTTGTATGAGAAAAGGATTGCAATGCAGATTTTCTTCATTCCCTCTGAAGTGTTGTTGGTATGTCACTCAGCCTACTGACTCTTCCAGACCATCTTTATCCATCATCAATTGTGGTTGCTAGGGCTGGGCAATACATCAATAAAATATAATACCTTGATAATGAAAATGTTGGTGACATGGCGGTGCAGTGGTTAACACTGTCACCTCACTCCTCTGGGACCTGGGTTCTAGTCTCTGCCAGGATTCCATGTATGTGCAGTTTTCTTGTGTCATTGTGGAGTTTCATCCAGGTACTCTGGTTTCCCACCACAGTTCAATAACATGCTGAGGCTAATTTGTAGTTGCCAAATTGCCTGTAGGTATGAATGTATGAGTGAATGTGACCTGCCTTGCACCCATAGCCTCTGGGATGGGCTCCAGACCCCCTGCGACTCTGAACAGGAGTTACACAGCAGTTACACAAAATGGAAAAATGGATGGATTATGAACATCCATATTGTTCAGTATCGCAAATATCATGATATAGCCTAAATAAAACTCCTTTTCTTGCATAGATAGGTTATAAATTTGTTTTTAAACAAATTTAGTTAAGATATGACTTTGTTGTTGGAGTAATTTGTCATCATACCTGTCACATGTTCCATAACTGTATTATTAATGTAATTTGATCATCATAATCAGGAAAAACACACCACCACTTGTCAAATTTTACTGTTTTCTTCTTTTGAATTTTAGAATATGTAGAGTGTTTACTTCAGGTGGTTTCTGTCTTACAACAAGAGGAAACAATGGTTTATTTTCCATTTATATAAGTACAGGTACAATGGAATGGTTTGTCACACATATCCCATCTTACTCTCCTCTGAGACTGCAGGATCAGCCATTTATCCAGCACCCTGTAGCATTTAGAAGGGCTAAGGATCTTACTCATGGGCCCAGTGGACATGTGACTGTTCTGCCAAGGACAGCTTTGTTTATCCCTAGTGGACCTCCATGTTTCACCATACCTGTAATCATACAGTTAAACAATGTTATATTAATATGAAAAGTTGACTCTTATGCTACACATTAAGGAATATTGTGATTTATCAATAAGTAGTCTGAAGAAATAATGCATAACCTTAACCAGCAACGTATTTTTATTAACCTCAGATCTATTCCCTACAAACTAACTTATTGTAGTACTGAGAAGCTGTATTTTCTGACAGAAAATTTTGTGACACACATACTTGTATCAGACTTCCATCACAAAAGTATCTTCTTGTAGGTTAAAGTTTGAATTTTGCTGTATTCATCAGATTTTGGAAGGCAACGTCATTGTGGGCTGCATGACAGTGGAGCCCTATATGCTGGGAGAATTTGTGAAGCTGACTAACAACACGACGAAAGTGGTTCGAGATTATAAAGCCACAGACTATGCCATTGCCTTTGGCCATTTTTCCTTTGAATTCTCTGGTGGCACAGAAGTTGTTGTAGATCTTCAAGGTATGTGTTCTATACCATGTTCTATTTCATGCAAGCACCATAGAACAGGAGGTTTGTGTATCAAAGACTGTTTTGAATTAAATGAACTGGACTGCAGTTGTTAATAAGCTAACTGAAGTTCATATGTTGAAGCAAACCATAGACATAGTGATTGTGATAGATTGGAGGAGGTATTCATGCCAAAATTTGTAATATTACCTATAGTCAATGAAAATTGTGGGTTCTGAGACATAGCATTCCGAACAGTTTGGAGTTAGATGTGGTTGTACATTACTGATGACTTAAGCCAGAAATGTACTGTAAAGTGATTGATTTAATCTGTTGAATGAATGATTGTCCAAATCTAACTTTATATGGTGATTCAAACAGAAATTACCTTGACAAATGTTTTTTTGCATCCAGCTATTATTACAGTGAGTCTATCTTGCTCTCTTTTGCAAATTATATGTGACCAAATCTGTATGTGTTTGAAGAGAGTCTGCTTTTAAATAAAACCAGTTTGGTTGGCATGGATGAGACCTGAGATTAGAGTCGATCTAGACTGCTAATGCTTTGTTTATAATTTCAAGGTTAGTGTTGATTAGTGATGGCTTGAACAGAGGGCTGGGTCATTACCTGGCTTAAACTGTCCTGAGATTATGGCTCTCTGTCCCTCCACAGGTTGGGTGACAGCAAATGGAAAGGGGCTGACCTACCTGACAGACCCTCAGATCCATTCCCTCAGGGCAGCTGGCAGCAGGATGAACTTCGGAGAGAGGGGCATCAGAAACTTTCTGGAGGCCCAGCATGGGCCCAAGTGCAATGACATCTGCGGCAGGCTAGCGCTCGGGCATCTAGGAAGCCCTGGGAAGGCTGGTGCTTTTACGGTTAAGGAGCAGGGGTCGGTTGCACAAAACACCTTAAGTTAAGATTTTCCTCAAAGTCCGAGTGAAGGTCTCCATAAAATAAAGTTGGTCACATGAAACACCCTTAAGTCTCCTCCTTAAGGTTTCCTTAAAATTTTCTCTTAAGTATTTAAGTTTTTCTCCATCTTGGTCTAATATTTAAGGAATCCCTTAACAGTTGCACAAAAGACCACAGCAACCAAACTAAGGAAAAAAAAGACCCCGTCTGTGCTGCTTGGCGCTATTCCCAAACCAGCTGCAGATATTTCTCGTCAGGATGCTTTCGATGGTGCAGGAGTAAGAGTTTCTCAGCACCCTTGGTGGTAGGTGGAAGTCCCTGAGGCATCTTAGCTGGAACAGATGCTGTTGGACCTTCTTTTACCTGGACATTGATATGGCAGGACCATGACACGATCAGCTGCTTTGTTTTGCTGACATTAAGGAGGAGGTTGTTCTCCTGGCACCAGTTCTCCAGGTTTTTAATCTCCTCCAGATAGATCTTCGCAATGTTTCCAGAGATCAGGCCCAGCACCACAATGTCATCAGCAAACTTGATGATGGAGGTGGAGTCTGACGTGGTTACAGTCATGAGTGTACAAGGAGTACAGCAGGGGGCTCAAAACACAGTGCTGAGAGTGATAGAGGCAGAGACATGTTTGCCCACCCTCACTGATTATGTCCTGTCTGTGAGAAAGTTGAGGATACACTGACACAGTGATGGGTTGAGTGCCAGATCCTTCAACTTGGTGAAGAGCTTTGAGAGGATTATGGTGTTGAAAGCTGAGCTGTACTCTACGAACAGCATTCTAACAATGCTCTCTGCCGGTATACAGGTGGCTAAGGGTTGTGTATAAGAGATGGGAGAATGGTTAGACTGGTAAGCAGACTGCAGTTAGTCTGTGGTGGCAGGAAGTGAGGAGGTGACGAACTCTCTGAGCAGATGTTCAAAGCACTTCATCACAACTGAGGTCAGTGCTGCTGGGCGGTAGTCATTGAGACAAGCGGGCCGTTGTTTCTTTGGGACAGGAACAATGATGGAGTGCTTGAAGCACATGGGAATCACTGCCTGAGACTGGAAAAGGTTGAAGATCTCAGTGAACACCGGTGCCAGCTTGTCTGCACAGGCTCAAGGGACTCGACTTGGGATGCCGCCTGGTTCTGTGCCCTTTCTGGTGTTCACTCTCCTGAAGGCTTTCGTCACGGCTTGCTCTGTAATGACAAATGCATTCCCTTCACTGGCATGCTTCGTCCGTGCGCTGCTGTTTACGCAACTATTAACAGTGTTCAGCTTGTCAGCCAGTGATGCGTCAGCGTTCATCATTGTAGAGGGTGGTTTTTTTGTAGTCCGTTATTGTTTGCAGTCCCTTCCAGAGGTTCCTAGTGTCACATTGTTGCAGCTGCAACTAGTTTTCTCCCGTAGGTCCGCTTTGCCTCTGTCACCGCTTTGCGCACGTTGTATGACGTGGAGCATTCGATTAAATCTCTCACATTACCCGTTGGATGGTGGTGCGACTCTTTTTAACATCATACAACTTACAAAGCTCAACAATCACCTCGCTCTCGAAATTCCTGCCTTGATCAGAGTGTAACCTCTCTGGTACACCATATCTCATAAACCACTTCCGCAAGAGAATTTTAGCTGTGGTGTCAGCTCTTTTTCCCCGACTAGGGAAAGCCTGGGTGAACTTGGTGAAAATATCGGTAATTACCAGCACATTCTCCCTACCATCTGATGCTGGTTCAAGCAAGGTGAAGTCTATCACAACCACCTCAAGAGGTCGGCTGGCTAGAAAAGACTTCATTGGTGGGCAGATTTTGGGCTGGGGCATCTTGGTTAAGACACAGCGATCACATTTCTTTATTCATTGCTCTACATCCCCATAAACCCCCAAAATCCTCTCTGCCTCATGCACACTTTCCAACACTTGATTCCTCAAGCAGACTGGGATTAGTAACTAGAGGCACTCACCATTTCTCAGATCTTCCACTGCTCGATACAATAGTCCATCACGCACTGCTTCAACTATGACAGAACAGGCTTAGGCAAGCTTTTTCTCTTCGTACCATCTGGCTTCCTCTGCCTGTCCCTGAAGGTTCTAAACACTTAAAGCGGGATCTTGCTTCTGGAACACATGCAACTGTTCCTTTGAATGTACTGGCAAAGTCAGCATGTTCCCCTGGACCTCGCTGACTATTGCCCCTTTTGAGTCAATAGCATGGATCTGTCTAATCTGGTACTTCTCCATCCATATCAAAATCTGGTTCCAGCATGGTTCCCCTGTTAATCGCATCACAGATTATAATACAATTACAGTATCATACTCAGCATCATGCGGATACAGCTCAGGCTCCCCTGCTAATGGCTGCCAAGAGAGGGCATCAGCAGTGACACTACAACGATGATGGGGTGCTTGGCCGATACTGCACATCAAAATCAAAAACAGCAAGTTGCGCCATTGTCATTGCATGAGGGTTTTCCTTCGCCACCTGGGTCAGTGCTCGTGATAAAGTATGGGAAAAGGAAATAATGCTTTCACCCTCTCCCTGTCTACGACTAAAAAAGTCAAGTAAAAGTTGAAAACCACTTCGCTTATCAGAGAAGGCTTCTCTAAGATAATTAAAGAGGTCACTCGCCACATCGTTATCGCTAACACTGCACAACCGTGCCCTTAAGCAGAGACACGACAAAATCATACTGATCAGAAACCGACTCATTTCGTACCCGTAAAATGCAATCCACCTCCTCAATAAAGTCATCCACTGACCTCCCATCTTTCACAATGTCACCCGAAAAAGGAGCAATGTGACGTTCCATAGGCACATACAGCAATGACCCGTCAGCTGCCCCCGCTTAACGTTCGAAATTAGCTAAGGTGTGTTCATGTACAGAGTTCTTTAAGTATTCATGAACATTAACATCCTCATCAGCGTTATGCACCAACATCTTGAGTCCAGTCTCTCCTTAACCTAAAGTGCAGAAGTTTGTGGTGCGGTCCACAAAGACAAACGGCGAAGCAGGGTGATGTCACAGCTACAGCCTCGTCCAATCTTCCCGTGGCTCCCGCCGCTCTCCTGTCTATCTGGGGTCCAGGTCCCGATATACCTTGGCTTTGTGCTGATCTCCCGTCACTCCTTACTGCTGTCGATGTACCTCTTCATCAATACTGTAAATTTGTACTGTTGCCCATTCCCTTCAAATTAAAACTAATAAATTTCAGAGACCCTAACAGGAATGAAAGACCCCACTCCTGGTACCA
>JAABNX020000002.1:17397729-17409197 GCA_015163995.2 Mormyrus lacerda | reverse complement strand
TAACGCCCTGCAGGAGCTCCCAGCTCCGGTCCGCGAGGGCGAGTAAGACGGGCTCCCCACGGACCTCCGGCAGCTCCGGCATGTTTCTCAACCACTGATGGGCCACGTACGAAGGCTACAGATTGGGCTGCAAATTTAAAATCGAGACTGGCCATTGGTCCATAAATCTAATCACGATGCATTGCTTTAAGTCAGCACTGTAAACCCAAGGCAGTGTGTGTGTATTGTGGATTAACACTTTCAAACGAGGCTCTAAAATCATCAAAACTCAAGCGATATCTCAATACAAAGCACCCAAAACCATTGGAATACTTTCAGCGAAAACATGATGGACTACAACTGCAGAAGCAGACCATTGTCTCCCTAACAACACACACTAATTTAAGAACAGTTGCATGTAGGGCTATAGCCATATGACATTCCCAAGTCTTCACTCACAGTGGGACATCTCTCAATAGATCCCCATACAGGTGCACTCATATTTAAAATACTCTCATATAAATAGGATTGCAAATAAACACCATCAATGATAACAAGAAACATTTAACAATGTGCAGTATATAAAATAGTTATGTAAATCCTACCATACCTTATAATATTACAAGTAATGTTACTTTATTAAATATTATTATTATAGTAACAATACTACTTCCAAAGGCAAAGAAACCCTTTTTTAAACAAGATCTGATGTGATGCATAGTTTTTCCTAACAACAAGCAACCTTCGACTTAAACATGATGATCCGATATTTTGACGAGCAATGCTTTTCAACACCTCGACATTCTGACATTTTCGCAAATAAAACACTATGCTTCATAATGGAACGTGATCCAATTGTGACTATCCGCCGTTTATGCGATGTATTCCCTATGATCTGTTCTGACAGGGGTGTATATAAATTATACACTTTAACATCCTAACATCCCTTAACTGTTATTAATGTATATTAATTCTAACATTACATGATTATACAAATATAATGTTTGTTAATATTATATAATGCTAGTTATTAATATATATTACTGCTGTGGGATGTTACGATGTAAAGGCATACATGCATGATGTTTATGAATGATGTCTCAATGCTTAATGAACATATTATGAAGGTGTACTGAACGTTTTATGGATGCAATATAAAATCATTATGAAGGTGCACTTAATATAAAGTGTTACCATTTATTTCAAGATTTTTTTTTAATTTAATCTGATTTGGGATTTTTAAACAGTATTTCGTTCAATTTCAGTTACACTGTTAAGAAGAGGACACATTTTGCATAGTTTGAAAGATAAATAAAGGAATATTTTTGAATAAATTTGTCTGCAGCTCATTCTGTTAAAAAATCGCGAGAAAATTGTATCGTGAACTCAGAATCATGAATTGTATCAAATCGTGAGTTGTGGGTATTGTTACATCCCTACAAAAATATTGTATAATAAGATTTCTATCAATTTTTTATTGCTGACCCCCTCACCACCCCCAAGTTTTGCCATGTCCCTTGAATGCCTAGTTTTTCCTTTGGCTGATTATCTCCCGCTCTACTTTTTTCCAAACAATACTTTTTTACTTGTAAGACTTCAACTTTACAGTAGACTTCTTTTGAGACGCCAGATGGCAGTGGTTACATATTGATGAATGATTGGCTAGTGAAGTGCATTTAATGTAGCTACAGAGCAAATAAACTGATTCACCATTTACTGTCATGCACACCAATTAAAATGCTTGCTATAAATGTAAATAAGTTCTGTTTATATGGTGGAAAAAATGCTTAAACTGTACAAGTGTGATTAAATGATCCAGTATTTTGGAAAACTGTGTAATATGAGAGACTATCTAATATCAAATTGATAACAAGAGAGTGAGACTATGCTGAGCTTGTCTGAGAGAGATGATTAGCGAATGCCCTCTCACATTGTCTCAGCACAATTACAAAGAACTTTATATATGTTTAGTATCTGTTCTTGTTAATCTAATCGTTCTGACAGTGGTTCTGTAATTGTTATCAATTTGGTTAGCTGTCAAGGAGTAAAATTAATAAATAGACTATTGGCACACCTGGCCATTACACCCACAGGAGCATTTGTGAGGTCAGGCACTGATGTTGGACATGAAGGCCTGGTTCGCAATTTCCATTCTAGTTCATCCCAAAGGTGTTTGATGGGGTTGCTTTGTGCACTTGGCCACAGTCATGCTGGATCAGGAAAGGGCCTTCCCCCATCTGTTCCCACAAAGATGGAAGCATAAAATTCTCCAAAATTACTTGGTATGCTGCAGCATTAAGAGTTTCTTTCACTGGAACTAACATGTAGGGTGGCCCTGAAGGTCAAAACACAACAACATTACAGAAAATACAGCATCATTTCAAAAAAGACAATGACAATAAAGAAAACACAATGACATTTCAGAAAATGGAAAGGGTAGGACCACACTTCTTGTTCATGATTGGACAGTACCCTTGGAGTGAAATGTGTTGTGTATGTTCACTACAACTCCCAGAATTCAAAGCGTCATGAGGGCCCTCCCTACAGGTGAAGTCTCTGGGAAGTGTGCGATTGTTGTATGATTAAAAAAGTTTGGTTCTAACAGCACAACTTGGTCTACGTCTATCTTGTTCTCTTAATAGTATGCAATCTGTGTGTTACTTTACGGACATAACAACATGGTGAATTTATTTTGTACTTTCTCTTTATTCCTCACAGTAATCATGAAAAAAGTAAAAGGGCTAAAAGTGTTTTAAATTTAGCACATCAGTGTAACAGGTTAAAAAAAAGAGTTGGATTATACGAGCAATGTGTTTTTTGTTACAGAAGGCTTGTGCACCAAGTTGCATCACCAGGTAATGTACTGTAAACCATCAATAGTGAAGCTCCCCTCACGGCCGATGAGAGAGTCTTGCGATATTTCAGGCGAGTTTGAAGTTTCAGAGCATAGTAGCTAGATCATAGAGGCAGGGACTATTGTGAGCACTCAATGAACAGAGGCTGGAGTTGTATAAAAGACATGCATTTATTCTTAACTAACACTACAACTAACAAGACAGACATTACACTTAACACAAACAACAAGCATGAAATAATGGAATAGAAATAATGTAATTATGAAAATGCAATGATCGGATTTAAATGAGTAACCTTAAAAAAGATACTGTTCTGCAAAGCAAGCACAGTTTATGAAAACACAACCCTAAAGTCATATGCTAGTTTAACAGAACATCTTAGGTTATTAGAATGAAAGGAAGTTGGTTTACTTGGTTGCAGAGTAGGGGGGGGGAGTCCTGGCAGTTGGTTGCAGAAGGTGATGAGTTGACAGGATGATGGCACTCAGGAAGGCGTGGCGTTTGGAGCGGTTGTGGGAGTGGAGCCCCTTGGATTCTCTCTGTGAAGTTTTACGGTGAAAGGCTTTTGTCTTGGTTGCAGTTCTCTGTTGCGTAGCAGGCTTTCACCAGCAGGCTTCAGGAGAGCTTCTTGTGGGCTTCTCTTCTCCTGGGCTGATGTGCTTTCGCCTTTTTCTTCAGGCTGATGTTCTTTCTGCTCCTCCTCATTCTGAGGTGCCTGGTTTTTATGGCCTAAAGTTCATGAATAGGGATGACCAAGAATTCAACTTCTGGATCAGTGGTTGACCATCCTTTTGGCGGGCTTTTGGAGGGGATGTTTGTGGCGATCCTTTCGGGATTTATGACAAGACTGATTCCCCTTTACTGATGATTTTCATTAAGCTGGTGTAACTTTTGATATAGACACTTTCATGGTAACCACTGACCAGATATGGAATCAGGAGTGATTTTCCATCAGTTTGACACCAAACATGCCATACCAGCCTAGTGGTTCACACCTCATACCATCCGTAATAATTAATTAACAATTACTTATATTATACTGACTCACATCAGTATACTGCATAGGTGTTTTGGCTTGCACCTCAACAGCTGTTACACTTTGTACAGACATTAAAGAATGAATAATATAATCTTAATTCACTTCTTTTAATGCGGAATGGTCGAGCACAAAGAGCTTGCTTACGGGCCACAAAGATGAGATAAGGGCCACTGAGGAGGGTGTTGGCCTGTTGGGTGAGTAGTGTAAGGAAAGTAGTAAAGATGCCCCAATGTTCTTGGTTCATTATGTGAATTCAGACAGCGTTAGCTATTAATGATAAAAAGGGGGAATGACCAAGGGGGACCCCAGGGAGAGAATGGGGGTTCCAGTCAGCACCACTAGGGTGATAAGGAAGATGATTGAATTACAATGATCAGAAGGTCTCCATCCTGTCCTGCCCCATCCCTGCCCCAGGCTCCTCAAAGTCCAGGGGGTCCCTCTTTATGTGTAAATTTACTCACAACACCTACACACAGCACCTTGTTGGGGAGGGTCTTTTGGGGTATAAAGGGGGGGATGAAGAACTGTCCTTAATTTGTATTTGAGCTGCCTTTTAATGCCCGGTATATTTCTACACTGTATCACATATTATTTTTTACTGTTCAATAAACCACCATTTTGGTGAAACTGCGGAGACTCTGCAAGTGGATTCCTTACAGTGGCATGTAAGGCAGGATGTATGGGGAGGGGGTTGCGTGCCAAGTCAAGGGACCCCTGTCCTTCAGGTCCATTCTGCTGCCCGTAGGTCCCTAAATCTTTGTGCAATAAAAGTTGGAGTACTGGCCTCCCCTGTTATCTGTGTATGTGTCTGTGTGTGTTTAAGTGTGTTTGTGTGTGTAGGATCACTAACCCCCTTTTGGTGCTTAGGCGAATGTGTAACTCTCGTACCAGGCTTTGCCTTGTCTCAGGCCACCTGGAATTTAAGCTCTGGGATATGTGCATGTGTGATCCTACAGTCCCAATACTTTTGTCCATATACTGTATGTATGATGCAAGTGTAGGTTAGAATGCCTTTTCACTATTACTTAAATTCTCATGTGAACAGCCAATCAGATCAGCCTGATGTATATCTTGTACCTCTCTGTTTCCTGTCCTTTCATCCCAGCCACGACCATGACCTCTCACTTAGCAGCAGAGCAGTTTATTCTAAACAAGTGGAACCACAAAGATGTTCAGATTCTTTTGTCTTCTCATTTTCATTAGTAAGGTCCTAAAGTGTGTAAAATTCATTGATCCTGTATGATGTGTATAAACACTTATGTAATCATTGTAATAAGTACTTCATCATTTTATTATCATAATACTTAATAGTAATTTTGCTTACTGTTATGATGTATGTCACATTTATTTGTGCATTTCTGTTTTTCCAGACACTGCACTGGCTTTGGATGTTGTTCAGCCCAGTCTCCTGATGAGGGTTCAGCTTGGAGACAGTGTCACCCTGACATGCTTCTACCCAGAAGATGTTTCTTATGCTGCTTGGTTTAAGCAAGCTGTTGGTCAGAAGCCCCAGCTCATGGCAAAAAGACATGGCTACTCACCTGGTGAATTTTACAGTGAATTTAAAAACATAAACCATTATTCCATACAGAATGCAAAAGGGAGTTTTAACCTCACTATTTCCAATGCGGAGCCATCAGATTCTGCAGTGTATTATTGTATTGCCTGGTTCTATGCTGAAATCTCATTTGGAAATGGAACCTTTGTCATACTCACAGGTAAATGAGGTAAATGTTTTATACAAGTATTTTCATATTTACTTTTTTTGTAGTGTCAGTAAACATTTTTGACAGTTGAACTGTGTTATAAAGTTTGCTACATTTTTCTTGTCAGAAAGCTTCAGCTAAAATCCTAAACTTTTTTATAGAGATGTGGACAAAGTTACACATTGCAGCCACTTAAAGTTAAATTAAAAAATATAAATTAAAGGAATATGTTTACAATTCAGTTTTTAGTTGATATATACCTGTATATATATATATATCTCAACTAAAAACTGAATTGTATATATAAAAGTCTTAGGCGACAAAGGAAATATTTTCTGAGCAGAAAGAAACATGCTATAACATAAGAGTCAAGAATGTGCACCATTCAGAACTGATTTGCCCTTAAATTTTAATTCATTTTGTTAATCAAAAATAAAGTTGAATTGCTGTTGAAAACAGGATGCAGAATTACAAATTTTTAAATTTAAGGAAGCAGAATGAACAAGGATTTGATTTCAAATAAATTCATTTACCTATTGTAGCTTTTAATTATACAGTCTGTTTAAATATGAATTACAAAAAACAAATAAACATTGTTATGTATCATTGTTATAAAAATGTAATCTTATTCAGAATTTTAAAATGCAACATTTGAAGTGTTACCTAAAATAACAATTAAACTGTCATTTTGTGTACCACGGTAGATCTGCTCATAGGAAAAGCGAGTGTCTCTCCTCAAAATTTAATGTTGGCTGCAGTGACTGCGGTTTCTAACCTAAGAAACGTCTCAAACTCTTTTAATGCATCAAAAGTCAAACTAGTCCCTATTCCTGTCATAAAAGCCTCACATAATGTCACTGTTACCTGAGCCAACCATGTTTATCAGAGGATGCCAACCCTTTGGCCACAGCTTTCTTTGCACATGTGAGAGTCTTCAGTGTAGCAGGAAAAGATTTCAGGCGAGAACATTGTAAATTAAACCATGAAACCATGAAGATTTTATGCTGACTAAATGAATAATATTGAAAAATTTGTGATTAGTGCTTTGGAATAAAGCATAATTGCATTTGCCATGACGTTTTGCTTTTTGCTGTGGTAGAAAGGAAAAACTTACTTTTCTACGCCTGAGAAAATAGGAGCAACTACATGAAATTCCTTTTGCTATATATACTTTTTCATTAATGTAAAAAAATAACAAACTGTTAATCAGCAAACAGTAACAAGTAAAGATAATACATTTGGCTCTTGAGTCAAATCATACAGGTACTAGAGCAGAATCCTCAAAAATATTAATACATATTAACAGCTAAATATGCAAAGACAATAAATACCTTCCTGTGGAAAGGGGCCACATAAACCAAATGCAAATTGACAGTCACAAAAATCATGAAAATATACAATTTATACACTTTATTTCTTTGAATTGAAATTAATTAAATCTATGTACCTTCATACATTAATAACATTATATGATTAAAATGTTTTATCATTGGATTTTTGTTATTAATGTATATTAAAGCTGTTAATGTATGTTGGGATATAAAGATATACTTATATGCTGCTTATGAATGTGTTATAAAGGTATTATGTAGGTGTAGTTAATGTAAAGCGTTACCAAATATATATATACTAATAAACATTAATACAATATAAAGAGACAAGAAGAGAAATCTTTGAGGAAAAGCCTTTGAGGATCTGTATTTTCCATTTTTCATCTGGAAAGGATGACATCATGAACATTTTTGTTTTCAGATAAAGGCTCCAACAGCAGGACTGTGGTACAGCAGCCTGTGATTGACACAGTGCAGCCAGGAGACTCTGTGAGCCTGCAGTGTACAGTAGAGACTGGGAGCTGTGCAGGAGAACACAGTGTTTACTGGTTCAGACATGGATCAGGAGAATCCCTTCCAGGAGTCATTTACAGCCATGGAAACAGGAGTGATGAGTGTGAGAAGATTCCTGAGGCTGGATCTCCTACACGGAGATGTGTCTACAACCTCCCCAAGAGGAACCTCAGCCCCTCTGATGCTGGGACTTACTACTGCGCTGTGGCCATGTGTGGGGAGATGCTGTTTGGGAACGGCACACAGCTGGATATAGATGGTAACACCTAGAGTGGGGAGTATATCTGCTTCTGTTGTGCTTTTATTGCTATTACGACATGAACTTAATTTTTTTGCTTTTTTAATGTAATGTATTTTTTTAATTTAAGTTCATATGGACTTAATTACACAAACGTTAATTTAATGATTATTGAAAGCATTGTATAGTAATATACGATAAAATGCAAAATTTCAAAAATGTGTATTAAAAATTGACTACTTACAAAATAACTACTTTAGAGTTTAACTTTAACTAATGTGACCTAACCAAAGAGGATATGTGTTTTTATATCATTATTCTGAAATCTATTTCTTTGTTATAGGCTATCAGAACCTGCTGGATCCTCTTCACTCTGGCTTGCTGATAGTTTTATCTTGCAGCATTATTCTGAACGTTGCCCTCATTTGTATAAGATGTAAAAGGACCTGTACACACTGTGACGGTACGCTGCCTGACTTTATGCACTCAGATGGACAAAATGTAGTTTTTAACAAAAACTGATGTCTTTATAGCAATATATAATTGTTTTATGCTTGATACATTTTTCATATTAAAATCATTCTGACAGGTAACCCTATTTAAAAATCCCTTATTAAATCTCACTGTATTTACACAAACTTTTTTGTAAGATCTTTATTATATTGTTCATATTTCATAAAATCTATTGAAATATACATCTTGCAATAAGTTGCATATCAATAACTTTTATTACCAAACTTCTCTCAAAATCTCCTTTTATACCAATTTAATTATATATGATATATGAGAACAAACAACATATATCCAAACATGCACACTTATATTGATATTTTTTGTCATTTTTGACACAAAAAAGATGTTAATTGCTTGAAAATTAGGAATGTTACCTGACCACTGAATGATACTGTGTGAAATTGAATAATATGTTAATGTATTATATATTTTAAACAGATGAAAAGAACAGTGATATATCAAAAGTGGAATGGTCACGCAAGCAGGTATGTAATTTATTTAAAACAAATTTTCAGTAAAAAAAAACAAAACAAACCTCAAACTGATTTCCATCCTGGGATCAGCATTTTAAGTGCTATTTGTGAAAATAAGTAATAGCAAAATTTTATCCATCCCATTCTGCCATCTTTGTCTCCACAGTGCCATGATGAGGACACACTGAATTACGCTGCCCTGAACCTTAAGAACCCAAAACCCAGGAGACAGAAGAAAGACGGGAATAATGACACTCTGTATTCTGACCTCCGCTACAGAGATTGTGAATAAAAATGATTCTCATTCATGTTAGTTATACAGAGTGTTCAGGGTGTAGTTTTAATAATGTTCAGGAGGAGAGCAGGGGAGCCAGTGCTTCTGAGACTGGATCACTGGATTTTATCGAGCATCAGTGCTGAGTTTGGTGTCAGTGTGTTTAGGGTGCATTTATACTGGAAGTGGAAGTGTTCAGGCCATACTGGGGGCTGGGGGAGAGGCGGGCCACAGAGATTATTTCATCATGGCATAGAGGTGTGTAACTGGGTTGGTTGTTCAATTTATTAATTTATTTTCTGAGGATGTTGCATCTACAGCAATTCCACTGTCTACCAGATGCATGCTTAAAAATGGTACATTTGGTCCCATCCCTAACCTTAACCATAAGTAACCAACCCAAATACAAGACATTTGGCATTTTTATTTTTTTAATTGCATTCACAGATTTTTATAAAATGGAGGTTATCCAAATGGGGACCTCAAAAGATGTCCCCAAAAGTAGGGAAAATTCAGGTTTTACTACATTTTGAGGACAATTTGGTCCTCAAATGTGATGTATGCATACCCACACAGACACACACACACAGTACTAGAGCTGTAAAAAAACAATACTATGCTCTTTTGTGAGAATGGGGTGGGGGTGTGTTAAATAATAAGATTAAAATGACAATTTGTGGTGCTTTTCTTAAGTCACTTGTTTTTCTATAGTCATTATATCATATTTCAGAAGCTTTTTATTCTACAGGATATACAAGCCAGTCAGTGCATTCAGTGTGGTGTTCAGGAGTCATTAGGTTCTGAAAACTGTGTTGCATTAAAAACATAATGTACTTTTGAATACTGAAATAAAAATTTAGCCGAAAAACTTTCACTTGAAATTGAAGTATTATTTGATGAGTAGTATCCATACTAAAATAAATAAATTAATTAATTAATTAATTAAAAATTGGATGACACTACCTATATTGAATGCGATTTAAGGCCAAACGAGCTTGATGGGCCAAATGGCCCCCCCTCGTTTGTAAATTTGTTATGTTCTTATGTTCTAATGAAGTTCAAAAGTGACATAGAGGTGTAAGCTATTTTCATTTGTTTGTCTGCTGAGTGCTCCTCTGCAGTGCTGCACATGTTTCCACTGGTTAGATGCAGCACAGGAAGACTGACCCACTGACTGCACTGTGCTGGGCTCACTTTTGCAAGAGTAAAAACCACACAGAGCTAACAATACCTGCTTCATGTAAGACGCTGTTTCCTCTCTACCTTACCTAGATTACGCTTTGAAAAATTCAGGCTAAAATATTTTATCTAAACAAGCCACTATTATGATTCATACAGCTGGACATTTGACTGGAGCACAGAATTGCTACATATCACTACCCTGTACATGGCATAGAATGTACAGCTTTCATAACAGAACTTTGGAAAAGCAAAATTCTCATCAGTGCACATCTGTTACTGCCACACATCCTAGGGTTCCTGTTTATAATGGTACATTTTTGTTTTATTCACATTCTTTTTCTTCACACTGAAAAACTCCATCCATGAATCTTCCAGCATGTATCCTGGTCAGGGTGATGGAGACGACACCACCTATATCGAGTGTGATTTAAGGCCAAGACCTTGAAGGGGAGATTCAGAGTGAAGACTGAGGCTTGTTACAGCAGCAGTGGTGCACAACACAACAAACAACATCATTCTAAACTGAAAAGAAATGTGTATATATATAAATTTAGGGTAATAATAAAAAACACAAAAATAAGAATATATTATTATATATTATAGGAATATTAAAATGACTGAACTTGTACACAACCCTATTGCACATAACTTTATTGCATGTGCCAGATATTATCCTCCCAAAGGAAGTTCTCTGTAATCCCTCCTCCCAAACAAACCTCTCCGTATAATATCACTGATGATACTATGGTCATAAAATGTCCACAGCAATGTCCTGCACACACCAAAGCACTTTAGTCTTCTCACCAAATGGAGATGGACCTGGCAGATTACTGCCTTCATTACTGTTAAGAAGAACAACCAGGTCTATATAGGAACCAACCATCTCAATGACCAGGCCCTGGATATTTACTGGCTTAGTCGGTGATTTTCTCCAGTGGAAATCTATCAGCATCTGCTTCATTTTGCTGGCATTTGACTGGAGGTGTTTTAGCTAACAGCAACTTGCAAAACACTATAGGTTGTAGCAATAAATGCACACACAACTTTGTGACACTTGTGAAAACACTGTATGCGGTTCATCAGCTCGAGGTACAGTAAGAAATGTTGGTACTTTTATTATTAAGGTATAATAATAATGATAATAAAATAATATTAATAATTATTATTATAATTATTACTACTATGTAATGTGTATTTATTTTTCTGATATATCTGCAGATATAAAGATATAATTAGAGAATGAATCTCATCTGTAACCTGGAAACTGCCTGTACTGGTTCTCTGTTGAATAGTTTTAACCCCCAAAATATCCCTTGAATAGTCTTCTTCAGTGCGTGAAGGGTATGCACCAAAAACATTAATCTT
>JAABNX020000002.1:17381308-17392515 GCA_015163995.2 Mormyrus lacerda | reverse complement strand
CTGAAGAGAGATATAAAATGATAAAGTGATTAAAAGATTGTAGTACCGGCAAGAAATGAAAACTACTTTCACCCCTGGAGACAATAGACAAGAGACCCAAAGAGTGCCTTAGCCTGAGTCTCTTAATACTCTTGTTGAAAGGAGTGAAATCAGACACCACTGGGAGGAACTGATCCGCCACAGCAACAGCTACTCCCTTAGTATGGCAGCAGAGATGTTGTTGCTCCCTGGTCTACGTACTTCAGAGAGTGCTGCTATTGAAATGTAGAGTTTAGGAAGCTTCCCCAATAGCACAGGAAGATGGTCATATTTCCGGAGAGACAAGACGTTCCACGTGCCTACCAAGCTGGGGCTCAAGTGCCGTCATGTAGGGGGTGATGCCTCAGCACCAAACCAGCCGCAATCCCCAACAGGCCTGACCCAATTAGCTCTCCAACAGTTCCGACTCTCCTAGGGGAAAGTATTGCGAAGGCTTTCCCTCATCCTCTTCAAGATGCATGCAGCCTTCCTGTGGGTAGCTGCAGCAGACCTACTTCCGCAGAGAGCAGAAGGATGTCGTGCCTGTTTAGATCGAGTGGTTATGAGTTGTTTTATGGTGGCTGGAGTACCAATCCTGCTACCAAGCCCCAAAATTTTTCACTGCAGGTTGGAAGACTACTTGCAGGGCAATATAACATCATACCCTAGACTACCTTAAATCCAACAAGTTTTCCAGCTAAGCAAGAAATCCTGCTTTATAAGGCAGGCCCCTGAATGTATTCTTCAGGTTCTGACTGACAGAGCTATTGACTAATAAAAAGCTGAGAACCTCCTACTTAATTCTGGGTAAACAGAGCCATATATGTAGTCCCCCTACAAAATACAATACGAGATAGCCATTAAGGACAAGGAAACCACATCTGAAAGCGCCAAATTGAAGACAAAGATCCTGTATTACCTTAAAAAAAGATACAGTGATCCAAACATTCAAGACCTCCTTGACATAGCCACAGCAGTGGATCCACGGTTTAAACTGGACTGTGTCAGCGAGGACAACAACAGTCATTGTTTAGGCCAGAGTCAAGAATGAGATGACTACTATTGCCATTGTAAATACATCTTTAAATTTTTTTTGTCCTACAGAGTAATTTACATTCAGCTACATTTTTTACATTTGAAATTCGATTTAGTTAAACCGCCTTTGTTTTTAACTGCTGAGATAAATAGTTTGCAAGTATAGTGTATTAAGATATTTTTGTGATCTTTCCTTTTTTTAAGCAAACTGCCCCCACTGCCCAGCCTGCACTATCCTCTGGAGAAAGGAAGAGAAAGACCTCGGGGAGCTTTTTTAAATCAGCACAGGGCAATGCGGCAGTAGCACCGTCTGATGCTTATTCTAAAGAGTGTGATGTTTACTGTGTAGGGCTACTGTAGCTCATACATGTTCACAAAAAAACATTGACCGTGAGGATGATGGTGGAAAGAACACAAGGGCCAATATCCAAGACGATCTTGGCCAGGAAATACCTATGTATCACTGCAATAAGGTCCCCCTTAGAAAGGGTTTTCAGAACATTGTGCCATGCCTGTGTTCCTCTCTTAAGCCTCCAAATGTTGATAAGCTAGTGTTCTTGGCCAAAAACCTATAAGTTCTGTAGTTGACTTAGTGCCCAAAAACGCAAGTGCTATATGTTTATTATAATTTTTTAATTATTTTAATTGATTAAAGTTCTATTATGTTCAACAGATTTTAAGTTATTTACTTTTAGGGTATAAAATAAGGAAAAGACCATATTTTTTTTTACAAGAAACTTTCAAGTGTTGTCTATACATTGAAAACACCATCTCTGTAAACAGGATGCCGTTGCGCATACATTTGGATCAGCGTCAGGGGCGTCTCATTTGAGTTTTCAGTGGTGGTTTTCAGATTGCTCTTCTCCGGATCATCCTACCCAGCGCCGAGGGATCCTGGCCAGTTACTCACCATACTCAGGGGTGCAGTATTGTGTGTCACTGATGAACTGTAAGTAACTGGTCCTGGACTGATTACATTCGGTGCTATTATATTGCAATGCGGTCAACCGCTAAGTTGTTAGTGTGTAACTTTTGTGGAGATCAGCTACCGAGTGTATTTCAGGCAGATTCTCTGCATTTTGCATTTGTTGTTGTAATTGTGTATCTTGTGTGTTAAATTTGTTTTGTTAGTCAGTTCTCGTTAGACTGCAAAATGTTTAGGAGAGACGAGATAATACATTAAGCCAGGGTAGTATTATTACTGTTATGTATTCGGTTTGTACCAAGGTTAACCAGTAGATGGTAGTACTGTTATATGATGGATGATTAGAGATCATATAAAGTGGTTGTCTTTGTGTTAAACTGAACATGTCGCCATATTCTTATTGTTTTAGTAATTTTTCTTCCTTAGACCACATGCACACTCTGTCTACAACTAAGTCATTGCACCTGTAAAAGCCAATGGCCAGCCTGTGTTAACTCCAGTGTAATACTGTACTATCTAATTGCATGCAGTAAAATTTGGAACTGCATCTACCTTCCTTGGTGTTCCCATGTACTTGGCCACCAGAGAGCTGCCACCTTACCGGTACCTTCCTCATACAGTCATAGCTTCTAACACTTTAATGGTATATTTTTTATTGTTGAAAGTCATTGTCAAAAGCACATTTTGTTTTACTTTAGTGAAATAAATGTGTTTGCTGAAAGGAAAATAGAGAGAATCGTGATCTCAATTCACATGGAGAAAAATCATGATTTACATTTTAACCTGAATCATCCAGACCTAAAATACGCTATAATACTGTATAATATCTGCATGTCTCGGCATGCCTCACAAGTGTGTGTATATAGCACCGTGTATGTCTTGTATATAGCCCCTGTTTGTATTTTGAAATGTAGATACTTGTTGTGCTGTGTATCTGGTTGTATCATGCCTTGAACTGTGGTAGTTCTTGCCTGATCCTTGAATGTCTTAGCCATTATATACTTACCCGCCTTGTGTGTGCCATACCGTCTTTAGTGTTATTTTCTATATAGTGCCAGATCACAACAGAAGTCATTTAAGGTGACCTTTCCTATAGAACAGGTCTATACATTGTCCTTTTATTAAACAAATTAAATAGCCTTATGTTAAATGTCTTATTTACACAACTTCCTGGCATTTTTGTCTCTACATGGTGGCACGTTTACAATTCTCCTGTGCTGTACTGCACATGGCGGAGTTCCGCCCCGATGCATGTGCACAGACACGTGCATGCACACTCAGGTGAGTACACTCCCACCAGTGGACAGAGAGTGCGCGTCGGAAAATATCTTGCATCAACCACCTGAAAAGCAGATAAAAATATCTGCATTGTTATATTGACTGCTGTCATTAAAAGAAACATATGAACACCATGAATCCTGTTGGTGTCTGTTTGTCTGCCCCCCCACCCCCCAAGCTGTAAACCTAGGGGAAAAGCTGCATAAAAAGACCCAAAATGAACACTGTTAGCAGACTACTTGATTACTATAAATAAATTATTTAAACAGCATTTGTATAGGAATGATTCTGTGCCATGCTTTTTGATCCATATAAGCAGTTGATCACTATAACCATGATCACTATAAGCAGGTATTACATACTGGGGAGCGCGGACCAGGGAAACAGGACTCATGGTGTCGGGAGAATGCAGGGTTTAATCAAAGGAAAACCATGTTCGGGAGACAACCACATAACGTCAATGACCAGACTGAGGAAACATACTTTAACGTGAACTTTAAGGCACAGGATTAATCAACATGACTGGAAACAGCTGGAGACATTGGGATTCCACAACAAGGTAGTGAGGGGGGTGTGGCACACAGGAGGATCGGACAAGCAGGGCATGACAGCAGGTTCCACTGTACGTAATGAAGTACTACTTGTGTTAGTGCCCATGTTTCTGGCTGGTTTGTAGCTGATCAAATTATTATTTACCTAGACTAATTGATTTGTTACATAATGCAATAATCACAAAATACATAATAATTTCTTTTTGATAAATTTTCAACAAAATTATCTTGTGATGAAATTATAGACTTTGTAATGAACTTTATAAATTCAACAGGGGGTCATATAATTATTTCCCTCACTGTAACTTTGGACTTAGTATATAAGTGGTTATTTAAGCCATCTTTTTCGTTAGTTGTGCCCACCACTGCTTACCAGGTGATGTCAAAGTGTAGGAGGCTCAGGCTTAGGACTTAGTGGGAACATTGGGTTTGGGCCATGGTCTTACTAAGAAAATTTGTCTTGACATAGATTGGTGGGGGTCAGGGTCGTAATATTGTTTATCTTGGATTGCATTTGTATGGTTTTGTTAAGCTGAAAATTATTTTCTCTTCATACTTCTTACGTTGACATGCATGTTGTCACGATGTGTCATGCTGCGCGGGTCGAGCAGGCGGGCAGCAGCTCAGAAAGCAGGCAGGCAGGCAGAAGAACGGGTAACGAGGGTTTAATGGAGACGAGGAAACGAGTGCGAGACATTACATTACGTTACATTACTGACGAGTCTGGGGAATACAGACTGAGACATGGACTAAATACACATGACGATCTGAACTCAACGAGCAACAGGTGGGAACAATCGGGCATTAACACAACATAACGAGGTGGGCGTGGCACACATGAGGATCGAATGGAGCTGGGCATGACACATGTATATGTATGACGTGATTAACAGTTCAGGGCAGGGAGATGTAGAAACTCTTATACAGACTTTATACAAGTCTGTGGTGGCAGCAGCTATTCTCTACACTGCTGTGTGTTGCTCCCACAGCATAAAAGGTGGGGAGGCCAAGATAGTAAACAAGCTGTTCAGAAAGACTAGCTCTGTGCTTGAGACTGGCCATGACACCCTAAAAGTAGTGGTCGACAGAAAAATGAGGAACAAGCTCTTGTACATAATGATTATGTTTCTCACCCCTTTGCAGTACCTTGAGTTGCAGACTATTTGTCCTGAACGTAAACTTCAGAATAAATAAACAACATGTTAGAGTGTGGATAAATTACAACTAACTTAAAATAGCTAATTTATTATTCAATTTTTAACTTTGATAGATTCTCCACTTTTTATATTGCAGAAGCGTTAAAATTTTAATTAAAATGTTGATCTGTAACTTTGGTTAAGTATAAAAATGATCAAAATAAGTAAAAATACTAGATTTGAAAATCTTTTCAGTTTATTATGATTAATATATTCAACAAAGCCTTGTGATGGGTTGGCACCCCATCCTGGGTTATTCCCTCCCTTGCACCTGGAGCCTACTGTTTAAGCTCCAGTACCCCCTGTGACCCTCAATAGGACAAGCAGTTTCAGTAAATGGGTGGATAATGAATCGAAAATACATCTCTTTAGATTATTTCTTTGATAGAAAGTTTTGGCTTTTTGGCTTTGGTCACAGAAAGTCTTGGTAGACTTAATTCTGTAAAAACACTGCAAATTTATTGGTTACGTAATTGACAAATAATGTTTAACATATCTGCACATATCTTCCGCACATTTTCTTTTTATCATTTTTTGAGTTTTGCTGTTAATTGCAATTATAGTCATTGGCTCACAAATAGATACTAAACACAAATATTTCGTGTTTCAGGTTGTTGCAATGGTGTTACTAATTAAAAAGCATCCCATGAGACTGCATGCCAATAAACTTTTAAACCGAGTACAGTTCTGATTGTTTTTAATGTGATGTATTTTTGTAAACGAATGAATTAAGTAGTAATTCTTTAATAAAATCAATAAACTTGCATTTTTAAAGCCTAATTTATCAAGCGTCCCAAGTCTCTGTGTGTATACTCATTTTTCCAAGCTGCAATATATATCACAGTATGAACGAGCTAAACCATAGAGACAAATAACGGAACGAGCTTTTTAAAAGTTTGGCATGTGGCGCGCATGTCATTTGCTGCGACAGTTTTTACCCCTGAAGCGACTAGCGTTTTTCATGAAGTATTCAGTTTGAAAACATGGCGAGGCTAAGCGAGCAGGGAATTCGTCTGAGTTGTGTAAGTATTTCAGTTTATTTGACTGTGAAATAGGAGGCCAATTCAATCAGTTTAATGCATGCATATCCTCAACGTCTTTTGGGAATTGTTTTAGATGAGCCCCTCGTACTTGAACAGCAATTCAACAAGTCATACCTGGCCTTTCAGTGCAGTGGCCGAACTAGTAGGTAAGACAAGCATTTCGCTTTCCACGCCTGTTTACTGTCGGTGATTCTAAACTAAAAATATAGCTAATTAAATACAGAATGCATCTCCCTGTATTCATTGCATGTCAATAATCATCTGCTACTAGTCTGATTTACGTTATAATATTGGAAAAACGACTTTAACGGTGCATATACGACTATACAGAAGCAGGACACAAAAGTGATATTAAAGCAGTTCTACAGCACTTTACCTTATAATGAGCCTTTAATAGTGTCCATTAATAAAAATAAATAATTGTTTATTCTTGGGAACTTTTAATATTCCTGTGTTACGTTAAATTTTAATATTGAACCACATTTGCGCTCATTTTCCGTATTAAGTGTCCAATGGGCTGCCACAAAGTTACACTCTGTACTTTACCATTGGTGAATGCCTGCAGAGGGGTTACGCGTCACGTATCTCAGCATGCAGACATTGTTGTGCGTATATTGCCAAACACCATGCAACAGACGTCTTGTTAAAAAAATCGGCACAGACCCGCAATTTCTATCAGATCAATAAAATAAACGAAGCGTAATTAACCTAGAAATGATGCTTGTCCTTTCCACTTGCAGCACTGAAGCGGAAATGAATCGGACGTTTAATTTCTCAGTGACTACCAAAAAAAGGTCTTCCTTTTTTCAGACCGCTTTTAAAGCATACCATTTATCACAACACGACAGCGGAGTATTAATTCTGAAACAAGTTTGTACACATAAATATTTTAGGTGGCGAACTGCTGAGAGCCTCAACTCGCTTGAAATACATGCAATCTAGTAATCTAAACACAGGAGTGTGTAAATTGACGGCATTCTGTAGTATTTTAAAGTATTTAGATAATTTTTATAGTTACAGGTAATCGAAGTTACAGTTATTAACATTTTAATGAGGAAAAAAATAAAGCTTCTGTCACGTTTGTCTTCCTTGTGCAGGACGGGTCTGTGTTTGTAACCAACTGAAAATGAAACAAGATGTAACCACCTATTTGTACATGCTGCTGCCGATCAATGCCAATGAATCGTATTTTATAAGTATACATTTGACATTGGCATTGATATTTTGGCTTGAGTCTCTAGTGCAGTATCTTCCAGCAAAGTTTAATTGTGGTTTGAAGTATATTTGATAATTACGTATTTTTGTATGTCTGATTTTAGCTCTAACGTATTCGAATTTAGTCAGATGTCTACATGTAATTAAAAGTTGTTTTTTATTTGAAAGATATTTAGAATTGATTTTGGCCTGGAAGATACGGAAAACAATCATATACGTTTTAGACGCCTTAGATAACACTTTGAAAAGTATTTAAAACGCATAAGGTCAACGCAGGAGCGTGAAATGATATTTGCACTGTATTCTAAATTAATCTTTCAGAAATGTTAAAGTAGTTGTGGGGGGTAAAGGTGGAACAACGACCGGATGTCAAACAAGCGGTCGTCCATTACGAAACGCATTTTACTGCAGAAAACAACCAAGAAAAAATAACCTGCAGAAAGTCTAACTTTTTCACCGTTCGTGATATTTAAAGTTTATTTATGATAAACCCGGTTTCTTTTCCAAGCTTTGACGTAGTACATCTTTAGAACCATAAGTTATCATTCCCTCTGTCTTCAGAAGCTTGAATCAACCAAGCTTACAGTTTCTGCCGGTTTAAAACATTCGATTTCATTTGATTGTTACTCCCTTGTTATGTTTTTAATAAAATTTAAACTACTTAAACGATTTAGTTGAATTTATTACAGATTAATTTTATTGGTTGCTATAGGCCTAATTATTTGCACCGAAACCCTTTAAATTCAACAATCATTCAATCATATCAAAATCACGTTTGTCTAAACACTAAACTAAACATTTCGATGGCGGTTCCTGATTTAACAAGTCTAAGACAGACGAACAACAATGTGTACTACTCTCAAACAACAACAAACAACGTGCAATAATCACAGACGACTATAGGTAAGTTACAATAATCAACAGCATTTTAAGCCGTAATGAGAAACTAAATTACCAGTAAAACCATGGATGCAGCCAGAATGCATACATTGCACAAGAGGGTTAATGTTATGTGTGTTTGTGAGTGTGTATGACTGTCCATGTGTGCACCCACCATTGGAGGCAGCATCAGATGGTGTTCAGCAGTTTAACAACGGGGAAGAAAATATTTTTCAGTTTTGTGAAGATGTGTGAAGAAGTTACCATGAAATGCCTTCCAGAGGGCAGCAACTTCAAATGGTGATGTGGGCAGGATCTTTAACAAGGTGAAAGGGCTCGCAGTTGTGTGTGGCTGATGCTTGGAACATCTTAGTAACCTGCTTCAGAGTTTTCTGGTCCTTCCTTGTGCAGCTGCTGTACCACATTGTGGATCATTAAAATATCTTTCTCAAAATGATTTTTATTATAATAGTTTAGCTAATGACTAGAAAATGGTATTTGGATGTGTCATTGCTGGCACATTGGCAGGGTGCAAGAATAGATGCCATATATATAAATTGTACACTGAAACCTTCCCCAGCATGAATGTGTGGAACTGTAGTGCAAATATGATGCAGAATTTTATAAAAAAATTTATTCAATTTCCAAAATTCTCTAAAATGTGTAAATTTCTTATGTTTACAAATCTCAAATTAATAAATCATTGCTTATCTCTGTGACTTTGAAAATATTTTACTGAATTTTACTTGTATTGGTCCTCTTACTGTACAGGTAGTGCTGCTTTGGCTGTGTTTGAAATGTCCACTCGTCCACTGTATAATGAGACGGCCATTTTGTAGTGATGTTTAATTTCACAACTGTAAATTTGCCTCACTATTAGTGCACTAACAAAAAGTGCACACCAAATTTTAGTGTACAGAAGCTGTACTATATTTAGACCATCATGCATTGTGGCCTACGTGAGGGTTGGCACCCTAATTGAGAATCTTTGCTCAGTCCGAACTGTGACCATTAACCATTTTAAATAGCTCACTTTAACACAGTACCAAGACTTCCGCTGCTTTAATTACCAATGTTTATTCTAATGAATTTGACTATGTTGGTAATGTTAATTTGCAGTTAATACAGTATATTGACGATTAATATAAAACACTATAGTTACAGCTGCAGTCCACTTGCATAGGTGGATACAGTACAGTCAAGTATGTTGTAAACAGAGTTATGTGTGTACAGATCTGGATTGTAAAGTTTTTGTTTTTATTTCAACATTGTGAAGACATATGTCAACTACAATGTGTATTTATCCAAAATCACAATGTTGGTGTCCGTATTCTGGTGTATTTATTATTATAACAATGAACAACAAGTTCAGACATCATTAAAAAATACATAATAAAGAAAAAGGCACATTATAGTTGTCACGGCTCGCGGGTGACGAGCAGGTAAGGAGGAGAGAGCAGCCGGTTTCAAGGAGACAATGAGGGTTTAATGGCAGACAGGCAGTAAAGACAGGGCTGGAACTCACGGCAGGCATGGACAGGGTATGACGACAATGACAGATCTGGCGTAGACTGATCGAGACGCGCACACCGGGCGCGCCAGGGGAGAGGCGACGGACGAGACAGGACCGGGAAAACAGGACCTAGAAAACAAAACAAGATCAACGCGGGACCGGGTACAGAACCGACACACAAAACAGGCACAAGGGCAGAAGCCAAGATAGAACCTGACACAGAACAGGAAACGCGGACAGGCAGACAAGGAAGGGAGACACCGGGGGAACACAGGCAAGAAGAACAAAAGAGCCAGGAGTGAACACGGGAGACACAGGAGGAGGAGGAACCGGAACAGGAGGAACGAAGAGAGGCGGAGAAGAGGCAGGCGGGACGAAGGGACCAAAAGGAAACGGAGGAGGAACTAAGGGAGCCCAAGAGAGCCCAGACGGGCGGTAGCCCAAGGGGCCGCAGGGGAAAGGGAGACAGGAGGCGCAGGGGACGACACAGGGGCCGAGGGAACGAGACGAGGGAGAGACGGAGGGGACACGGAGGGAGCAGGAGGGACCAGCGGCGTAGGCGGGCAGGAGGGGGAAGCCGCCACTGGCGACGGCACAGCCGGAGCCCGGGAAGGCGCCGTCCGACGCTCAGGTGGAGCAGGGGGGCCCGGAGGCGGCCGACACGGCACCAGAGGCGAAGCAGAGGACCGGGACCTAGGAACCGGGCGGGGACCCGCAGGCGACGGGTGACCCAGAGCCGTAGGAGCCGCTGGCAGCCCCGGAGCCCCAGTCCAGGCGCGCGAGGGCGAGCCAAGGGGCAGGGCGGGCGGGACCCGGGCCCTACGCCTATGTCCTCTTCCCTTACGGGACACCGATAGGCGGGGTCCCACCGGGCATTGGTCCCGGATAGGCCTGGGGACAGGAGTCCAAAGGGAGGTCCCCGAGGGGTCCCACTCGAGCTCCTCCTCTTCTCCAGAGGAAGGAGCTATAGGTTTATAGTCTGGGACCTCCTCAGGGACGACAGTCAGAGCCCCAGGCCGAGGGCAGGGCTGGACGGGCTGGTCCGGAGGGCAGGGCTGGACGGGCTGGTCAGGCGTGCAGGGCAGCACGGGCAGGTCAGGCGTGCAGGACAGGACGGGCTGGGCCGGCGAGCAGGATAGGACGGGCTTGTGGCCAGCAGGGGGCGCCACAGGGGGCGCTGTGGCGGGCGCCACTGGCACGTGGCCAACAGGGGGCGCAGCAGGCGCCACCGGCACGTGGCCAACAGGGGGCGCAGCAGGCATGCTGTGCTGGACCGGAGGGTCAGGCTTGTGCGTGTAGGCAGCAGGGGGCGCGGCGTCGTCCGCGGGCGTGCAGGGGGCGCTGTCGCGGGTGCAGCGGCGACTTCAGCCGCGGGCAGAGACGCGGGCGCGGCAGCGACATTCGCCGCGGGCGCGGTCCCTTTAAGCTCCGGGCGGCCGTCCCGAAGTGAAGAGCCGGCTGTTCTCGGGGGCTGCGTGGCTGTGGAGACCTCTGGGTTCTGCCATTCCAGGAGGGGCTCCTCCTGAACCGCCATCGGAAGAGGGGCTGCGGAGA
>JAABNX020000002.1:17314550-17333494 GCA_015163995.2 Mormyrus lacerda | reverse complement strand
AATTACTTCGTAACTGAGTTTACTGCGTAAAAAATCTACTGTTATAAGCGAAGAAACACATAACAGTCATATATTTATACATTGTTTTTGTAGGAACCTTTATGTACGGAAAATTAAATATAACGTGTAACATACAATGGAGAATTTTTAGAGCTCCCCCTAAACGTCTCGTAGGGAAGCTTCGAAAGGAGCTCGTGTCCTTTTCTGGGTAGCTTGACTGTCGCTCGCTCTCTCACGTGTGTTTGTGCTATATGTAGAGAGAGAGACTAAAACAGTCTATATAATACTAAACATTTTATATAACCCCCGGCCTTAAAGTATTTGACCCTGACAAGCCTACAAGGAACGTGGATACCGTGCGCCAAAGTATCCAAAAAAACCGAAATACAAATTTCAGATTAAGTTTTTTTAGTTCAAAGAAGGTTCCTCGATTATTTTAAATTTCCTGGCGAAACCCCTATATGTAAGCCGCGATAACTGCCTATAACACAGTTGGTTTATTGACGTGAATAGTGTTTTGCAGTACTTTTTAACATTAACAACCTCGGTTACATTCTCCAGAATTGGCTAACCACAAAACACTTTAAAATACTTTTTAGAATTACCGCACTACCAACGCTTCTGCCATGCGAACGATTTCCGTATTAAACGGGGCTATAAGCAATACAGCTATTTCAAATCCATATTCTGGAAGGGCGGAGATATTTCTTTATGAAAGACGCTGATTGGTTTTTTGAAAGCTGTTCAGCCAATGAGTCTTTCGTCTCCAGAGTAAAATATCGAGCGACATTAAAATACTCCAATCAATTGGCAGTTTTTAATCCACCCTGAAGCCTTTCGATGGGCGGGCACAGAAGAATTTTCTGAAGAAGAGGAAAGAAGCCATTTTCTTTTATGTACACGTAGAACGACTGAGGTAAGATATTTCTGGTAAATAAATTATCAGTATCAGAAATATTAGTTTTATCGTGGTCTAAATTATTTCTTGTTAAAAATACACAAATATAACACCTGTATATTCAGCAAAGTACTTGTCTAGTAAAGCTGGAGGTAATGTGAAGCTGGGTCATAGTTTGTAATTTGTTTTATTAATTAGACGCATTAAGTCTTTCAGAAACACGGTTTTGCCAAAACATAAATGGTCCTGATTATGCAGTCAAATAAAAGTTCATTATTAGCGATCTTGTAAATGCTGTTTGTTCCCTTCGCCGCCGCCATTATGGCTTGCGGCCTTTCTGGTAGTTTAGGGGTCGGGGTGCTTAATTGCTCCGATCCCTAAGCAACGAGCTCTGGAGAGTATCTGAATGGTCACTAATGAAAACGTTGGCGTTTTGTTATTAATGTAGTTTAAGTTAGTTTGGTCGATAGTATAACTTCAGTTCATACAGGTAGAGATAATCATTTCCTGGCGTTGAACTGTGTGATTTATCCTATTCTCGTTGAGCAGATTAAGATTAATGTCGGCTAATTAATACGTCGTATCTGCCAAATCATTATTGTACAAGATATACAAAAACGAATTTCCCGCCCATTTTATTGAGTTTATGACTTATGAGAACTTAGAACGAGAAAGTAAGATTCGTATTGATAACTTTATTAGTTAAATAAATAATACAAAATGAATGTCACGAGGTTTTGACAGGAAGTGAATATGACAAAATGGTATGTACGAGGTAATTGTCTACATTACCTATTATAACGTGATGTAATTTTGAAGATAGGGATAGATAAAACTCATTTTGTTACAGATATTTGTAACATAGTAATTGGTCCTGGTAGTTAGAGTAGCAAATAGCTGAATGGTTTATCCAGTGATGGAACTGAGCATGATAAATAGGCATAGGCTTAGCTGTCCCCTGTGAATTCTCACCACACATTACAAATTACAAAAAATAGCTAATTTTCTAGACACTCTTTCACTGACGCTTAATTCCGAACACCAAAACATGAGAAAATATTAATAAATATTCATAAACACTCCAAATACCACCTATAACAAAAGTATCATAGCCTCACTGCACACAGCAATGCCTTAATTCAGTGAGCTAGAAAGATAAGTAATGTCAAGGCTCGTCACACTTCAACTCAACTAAACAACATTGGCCTATACCGCACTCTTCTATATTTTGTTTGGAGGTTAACAATAATAGACTGTATGGGATAAGTTCCTTGCCAGTTGTAGGCCTGCCAAAGGACAGTGGGCTTGTTCTGCCACATCACTAGGCCTAGCATGCATAGTTTTAAAAGGTATCATAAAATTAGCACAGCTTATAAAATTCTACTTCAGTTGTTGAGCATATCTTACAAAAATGCTCTTGCTGCACCACGATGAAGTTGGCATCATATTCAATATTCAGTTTTCCCATCTGTGATTTAATTACTAAAATAAGCCAGACATTTTTTTGCAAAGTCTTGATATCCAATATACAGGCAGTGATGATACTCAGCGATCATTTTTGTGATATACTATTTGTGTTTAATGTTGTGTGTTGGTGCAAAAATTTACAGGAGGATCTTTAATTCATTTTTGAATATTTGGTCGTGCACTTAACATTTCTTTACACTTAGGTGCCCTGAGTGTCCATTCCTGGCACAAAGGGTGTATTAACTGTTAAAATAACTCCTAAAATAACGAGAGAGGGAGACATCTGGTAAAGTGTGCTTTGAAGATGCCTGCAGGGTTTGGATTTTGAATTATGAATTTCTGTATATAATTAAAATTCTTTATTACCAATTACACTCTATATTTAGTGTGCATTGGAATGGATAAAATAGATGGACTAATCGTGTCAATAGTGTGCAACATTAAGAGGTAATTTGTTGCACAAAGAAAATAATGTGTTGTACATGTATGCATGCATGCAGTACCCTAGTCTACTCACTGACTTCACATAGAATTCACACAAATTTGTGTTTAACCCCAAGGGTTTATTAGTGTTTATGTTGTAGGTCACATTGTGAGCTCCTTCCTTGTGTTCATCAACCATGCATACCAATGTAAAATAATCCAAATTTGGAGATGATGAACCCAATGGACATGTGCCTTGCACATACGAGGTTGTCATGTTGGGGGGGGGGGGGGGGAACCAGGAAATCGCATAAGTTTTACATGTATCACTTTCTTAGAGATTTCTAGCGACATAATGTTAAAAACATAGCCAGCCGTACTACAGGGACAGGCAGTGGGTCCAGTGTAAGTCAGTTTCTAGACACTTTCACAGAATGCGTAAGTTCACGTTTGCCGCTCAAAATGCTTACACTTCTTTCCCAATCTCTTTTTGCTAGGCTCTAAAGACATTTTTGCAATAAAATGGTTAAGATTTTCATCGGGAACCTTCCACGTGAGGCAAACGCAGATGAAATTCAGGCACTCTTTTCTCAGTACGGGGCAGTTACTGAGTGTGCCATCATCAAAAACTATGCCTTTGTGCACATGGAAGACCGTAAAACTGCCACAAAAGCCATCCGCAGTCTGCATCTCTACAAACTGCACGGCACGCCAATAAATGTGGAGGCCAGCCATGGTAAAAACCAGGGACCTGTCAAGCTACATGTGGCAAATGTTGAGAAAGGCTGTGATGATGAACTCCGTGCTTTGTTTGAAGAATATGGCACTGTGACTGAATGTACTGCCATCAAGAACTTTGCCTTTGTGCACATGGCAAACTCAGAGGAAGCAATGGATGCCATCAAAGGCTTAGACAATACTGATTTTCAGGGTAAGGAAGTGCTAGGTTTATGATCTGCTTAAAAGAATCAATGTGATTGCTGGCAATATTCAACACACCAGGCAAGTTTTTTTTAAGCATCTTCAAATGGTGGTAAAAACTTAGTTTGCTGAAAACTTTGGAGGCCTTTCTTGGTGTCGTTTCATGTCAGACTAGATGTGTGGTCTATATATGGGTGTCTTCCTACTCATGCTTTTATGGGGAAAAGTCTGAGGTAAGAGAGGGAAACGGTATCATGTCGTTTGTCATCAAGTGGCTGTTACATTTTTTTTTGTCAGTTAGGGTTTTTTTGTGAGTTAACATTGGTTTCTTTTAAAGGAAAACGGATTCATGTGCAGATCTCAAAGAGCCGACCAAGGGGTGAGGAGGAGGAAGAATATCCACACCACCCTCCTGATAGGCCAGGTTTTTGGTACCCTCAATTTCCTGGGGATAGGCCTGAGCCTGGTCCACCAGGTTACTACAGGGATCGCTTTAGTCATCCTGTGTCCCATGGTTATGCCCCTCCTCCACCCCCACCCCCACCCCCCAGACAAGGTCCCTACCCTGATCGTGAACGGGCTAATTGTGGGGTGGTTGATTACTATGAAAAGTACCGCGCTCGTCCATATGGCATAACCTCATATGAGGAGCGACGGGTGAGCTCCATACCACCTCCTCCCCCACCACCTCCTAATGCCGTAAGAGAGCGCCCAACATCGTCTGCTCTTGACTCCTGTGAGCGTCACCCTGTGCCCCCTCCCCCCTCTTCATACTTCTCAAGGGACCGCAGTCCCATCCGCAGGGGGCCTCCCGCTCCTTCTGCTACAGCGGGGAATGGCTACTCGTATGAGCGTTCCCGCCTCTCCCCTCTATCCATGTCCAGGACATCAATGTATGGAATGCCTCGTGCCAGGGAACCTGTTCCTCCACCACCGCCTGCACGCTACTCATACTAACCATACATCAGTGCGTATTCAACAGGTGAGAATAGGTTAATGTTGCATCTGCCCTTGAGGGAGACATTTCTTCCAGCAGGAGGATGAAGTTCAGCTGCACGGAAGAATTTTTTTTTTCTTACTGCAGCACAAGGTTCAAATTCGGCTTATGTGAGGGTAAATTCAGCTGACTCTGACTGCTTGTTTTTTTAAAAGTTACTTAAGCCTTCACGACGAGTCCTGCCAATAAATAGAAATAGATTATTATCGTAAAGTAAGTCCTAAATTCTTAGTGGTTCAAACCATAATGTAGGGAACAATCAAACTAACTGGTTTCATAGTCTCAAACAAACCATCCTGTAGCAAGGGTAAAAGACCAATTTTTAAACGCGTGTTGTGTGCAGTGAAAAGGCAGTTGACTCGTGATTTGCTTTCTTTCCAGGTTAAAATTATCAGTGACAAGATCGTCGTCTCCTGGTGCACGTTGGTGCGATACACCCCCACGTCTGGCAGATCGCGTTTTGTTTGCCTGTGGCTCTTAAAGGAGGAATACTAGTGCGGACATCTCGTTTTCTAAACCGCTTTTACACTCGTCTCATTTTCGTCTTTACTGGCTTAAAATGTTAACCTTGCTTTGTTTTTTTGTTTTGATTGTTAAAATCATATTTTGAGCCCTAGAAGGCTGTAATCTAGACTCTAAAGACTGTACAAGCCTGGATCGTTAATGAATTTAAATAAGACGTCTCACGTTATTTTAATTAAATCACTGAAATGTATAATATACATTTTATCTGTACAGGATCATAATTCGGTTGATAAATTTAGAGCTTTGGGTACAATAGGATACATAAAATTGCTATTCGCCACAGGAAGTTGCAGAGTATAGTTTTGAGAAATGTTTGAGGCTGTATAATTAGTTTAAAAAATTCTTTCGTTTTCATGTAAAAAAAAAATAAAAATAAAAAATCAACCGAAACATATTTCTATTTTGTTAAATTACTGTCAGTTGTTAAAAGAAGGTACATTTTTGCACTTTGCGTTTTTGTTAGCATAGTAATAAAACTTTATTCAAATGGCAGTGTCATTTGTTTTTGTTATTTTAGTTTTGAACTAAAAAACTGAAAAAAACAGTACTCCCAAAATGAGTAAATGTACGCTTTCTTCTTTGCGTCGACATTTTAAAGATTTTTTTTTTCCCCAATGAAAATTCATCTTGTCTATATAAGGCAATTGCTCATAAATTTTATTTAGGCGTTAAGGTAAATCTTAAATACTCTTCCTTTTCTGTTAATTCAGTAACAAGGCATCAGTCTACAAACTTGACAGGAAATATTTAATATATTAATATATTAAAATATCGTAGTCATTACCCTAGGTCTCAGCAAATTTTAAAGATTCGTCAGTTGTTGTTTAGCATCTTAAAATTTTCTCAGCCCTTGCATTTGAAAGAAATGCTCTCTTCTGAAAGGATCTTCACTCTTAAGAGGAATTTGCCCGGTCAGATATTCTCTTTTTTTCCTTTCCAATTACCAGCTCTGTTTTATTAAAAAAATTCTTGGGAGAAGTCTGTCCTGCCAGATCTTGCTGGAGCAGTGTGATGGAAACCTTCAGAAGAAGACTGCTATATAAAGGTAAGTTGGTTTGTGGGTTTCGGTACAACTAATAGAAGAATGTCTGAAGGGGGATTTGTGCTACATATATATATATATAATAGTCAATGGGTTTTTTTTTCCAAACTGAAGTAGTCCAGCTTAAGTAATGGCAATTGAAAAAAAATCCAATATGTGTATTGTGTTTTCTACTTCGCAGTTTGTGTCTTAGCATCTCAGGTATTTTAGGAGCACTAAATACTAGACAACAAAAATATGACGGCATTAGAATGCGTGAAGTAGAGAAGGCAGTTAGTTTTTTTCTTTTTCCACGGTAGAATTCTTTTACAAAATGCACCATAAATATATACTATGGTGTTTTAGTGTTGTTTGCATACTTTGCAGGTGCAGTTGTCTTAATAAAATTAATGAAAAAATATATAATTACATTTTGATAGCATTAGATAATACCTAGTTGTTTTGACAAAGTGGATGTTCCCCTTTGTCCCATAAAGTGTTCTTGGAAGCTTGTATTTTTTAATGTTGTAGCACTTTTTTAAAAAATTTTTAATAATCCATTTTATATATTGGATGGTTTTCTATATTTCCTTACCAATAAAGTGATGAGTTGTAATGAATCATATTATGTAGAAAGAAATGTGGTTTACGGTGCACTTTGCAAAACTCCAATATGCATTATTTAGGTATATTTTCCCATGCACTTAAGTCAAAAAAGCATAATACTGTGATTTTTTTGAAAATATATATTAAGCGCATTCTCCCATCAACTTTAGTCTGGGGTTTAAGTGTGCTTAAGCTAGATATGTGCTTTTAGGTGGAGAAACAAATATGGGCGTATTGCATGTAAATGACCCTTGCGCACATTCTGTCTGCATTTTTCACTACGTACTCTGAAGGGCTCTTAAGTCACATCCTACATGGCCAAACACGATATTGCAGTTTTCTGAAAGCCGAACATATAATAGGACAAATGTTCCAATCCAAAATGCATGCAAAGAATTTATGACTACGAAATATAAAATGCAGTAGTATATAGAATTAGACGGTACCCAGCCAAAAAAATAATTGCCATTTGAAATTTGGACTGCCTTTAGCTTTGACCATGGTACACATATGTCATGGCATTGTTTCTACAAGCTTATGCAACATCTCAGCATTTATATTTATCCATATTCATTTCTCAACAAGATCTTGTATTGATAAGTGAGTTAAATCATTCTGTAAAGTCTTCTTCAGCACATCCCAAATACTTATAGTGGAGTTAAGGTCAAGACACTGTTGTGGCCAAGTCGTCTGGAAAATTTCTCATTCTCTTGAACCACTCTTCCAGAAATTGGATCCTATGAACCTTGGCATTATCGTTGTGGAATTTTTTCATGCCATTAGGAAAGGAAAAATCCATTGATTGGATAGTCTGGCCATTCATTAGATTCAGGTACTCTGCTGACTTCACTTTATCACTGTATAAAGTTGATGAGCTGTAATAGTGATCCAGTAGTTGCCTTTAAAATTTTTGCTGATTTAAATTCAAATGGTAACTTACACTCTTCTTAACTGCCCATTGTATAAGCATATACGCAGTATATTAGCACTAAGCAGAATTCAAGAGATATCTGCCTTGTCAAGATCCCTAGTTAGTGAATGAATTACCCTATGTAACTAATTTGTTAAAAAAAAATCTTCATTGAGGGGGGAAAAAATGCTTTCAGAGGAAGTAGCGTATCCTTGCAATCCTAAGCTGCAGTGCATGTACTTGTCAGAGTGAGACACGCAGGATCGGATATCGTTTGGGTTTTGTCTGATACCAGTACTAAAATTATACTTTTAATACTGCCAGTGTCTAAGTCAGGGGTCGGCAGCCTGTGGCCCGCGAGCCACATGCGGCTCGTCTCAGAACCATAGACGCATTCACATTTTCATGTCTTAACATAATATGATAATGCTTTCCTAAATATAAATAACTTAATTATCGGTTAATATTTTTCATTTAGATATTACTTTTTAGCTATAAGCGAATGAGGCGGTCCGTCACATGCTTCTGTGATGCCTTAACTGCATGATTTAAATCTTCCTGAAAGAAATTCTCTGCAGCGAGAGTACGTCTCCGGCGTCCAAGATTGGATGTAGGCTTCAAAATTTATAGGGATTTCTAATTCTTTCATAAACTTTTTGTAGTAAATAATCACCATGCCTTTCCAGGTCTTCGTAAAATTATATTTTATGCGATTCACATATTATAACCAGCTGAGTTCGGAGTAGTGAGGACATTTTGCACTGCTCAGTCAGCAGAGTTACGAGTAGTGATCGAAGTGGAGCGTGAAGGGCAGACAACTGCAGAACTGAACGATATTGTGATATTAGTTACCTATGCTAACTGGTAAGCATTCTAAACTTACTGGGGTAAATGTATGGGTTTTTTTGGTAGTGACTAGCAGCTGGTTTGACATAATATATACTACAGCATAGGCTGCGATGTAAGCTTGTTTGAACTATACAGTTGATTGCAATTTTTTTTTTTTTTTTTATTTATCAGGAATGCATTCTAAACTTTGTCCATGCTACTAATAATATATTTACACCATACATCTTGGTTAGGCATATTTGCTTATTTACAGAATTGTTTTGAGTGAAGAGGGGGGAAAAGAACTAAGTGTAAGGATTCATTCTCAAGTATATGGGCCACTCTCATGAACTGATTACTTAACATATCAGTAATATCAATTTCTCAAATTTTGTAAATTAGTTTGACAGATTTGCAATATGTTGTCTGAAATGTTGATTTTTGCCTCTGTAGTTGTGGAGTAAAACAATTGAAGAAATGAACATACATTGTATACTATGTCTCTTCTGGGTTACTTGCAGAAAAATTTTAATTTTATAAATCTAGATTTGTGTTATTTGATCGTAGCAACAGAAGTACTGTACCTATTTGGGGAAAATGGCTGAAGGATCATTATATTAGATAAATGTAAATTATGTAAATTACATAATTGTACTATGCCTAATAAGGTAACATCAGCTGCTCACAATTCAGGCACTACCTTTTTTTTTTTTTTGGATTCTTATGTCCATGAGAACGACCAGTTACAAGCATAGTAGGTTAATGTCATACTTTCACATTTCGAATAAAAGGGCTTCTGCAGATTTCAGTTGGGTCCACAAGGTAAATGAAATGAGGGGAGGGTGTGGGAGCTTTTAAATTGTTTTTCTTCCCATTGTATATCTGGAGTGTTTTCAGCCCACTTAATAAAAATATATAACTGTCAAATGTAGCCTTTGTTGTTATTTATGTCCACATTGCTTTATTGACTGAGATTTTAGTATTCAGTATATTTATATTTAGTATATTTAGTAAAGTACATCTAGTATTTTGTCTTTTCAGAGCTGGGACATTTTCTCCTTTCTCACTGCCACAGCAGGATAATTCATCCTATTTATCCTTATTTTTGTTTATCATGATAAATGGCTATCCATTGTGCATGTTTGTTTGTTTATAAAGGTACCTGGCCATGTGGATATGTGATGCTATATATGGTACATTATGTACCTTCCCTCCATTGTAATGTACAATCCAGTGATACCAAAATTTCAAACTGATTCGATACCAAAAGTACTGAAATTCAGTGCCATTTTTGATACTCAACACAATATAATATAGCTCAATAAATTAAATAGCAATTGTATTTGAGTGAAAACTTGTCCTACCAAACTCATTTCACTCTTAAAAAAAAAATAAATAAATCTTCACATTGCATCGTCATTCAAAGCACAATGGAGTACTTGCCACTGTAATTATGCCATAATTGTGATTCACAAGCATTAAAAATGTTATCGCAATGCGCAATAGAACAGATTGGTATAACTTGCACATTCCTCCTTTTTGTCTCAAAGCAGAAACATTATTACACAACTCTAAAACTTTGTATATGAATGATCAACACAACTTCATGATCGTATGATGCAAACAACCAGTAATAATTGCAGACTGTTGTCCTAAATGCGGAAATTCTTAAAATACAAAAATGTTTCAACCAGAGGTACATCTTCAGCTGTAACAGGCAGATAAATATTTCATTCATTATGAAATGATACACTATATGGACAAAGGTATTGGGTTACCTGGCTGTTACACCCACAGGAACTTTTATGGCATCCCATCTTATATCCAGAGACATCAATGTGGGGTTGGTCCCCCCTTCTCAGTTATAACAACTGCCACTCTACTAAGAAGACTTTCCACAAGATTTTGGAGTATGTCTGTGGGAATTTTTTGTCCATTCATCCAAAAGACCATTTGTGAGGTCAGGAACTGATTTTGAACACGAAGGCCTGGCTTTTAATCTGTTCTAGTTCATCCCAAAGGTGTTTGATGGGGTTGAGGTCAGGGCTCTGTGCAGGCCAGTTAAGTTCTTTCACGCCAAACTCATCCAACCATGTCTTTATGGACTTCGCTTTCTGCACTGGGGCACGGTCATTCTGATAAAGAACAGTGCTGTTCCCATACTATTCCACCAAAGTTTAAGCAGAGAATTGTCCAAAATGTCTTGGTATGCTGAAGCATTATGAGTTCCCTTCAATGGAACTAAGGGGTCCAACCCAACTGCTGAAAAACAGCCCCATACCATTATCCCTGCTCCACCAACTTTTACAGTTTGCACAATGCAGTCAGACTGGTAATATTCTCCAGAGTCAGCAGAAATTTTTTACACGCAGTGTGCCTCAGTACTAATTAAGTGACCCTGTTCTGTTACTTTATGTGGTCTGCCACTTCATGGTTCATTTTCTTTTATTCCTTAATGCTTCCACTCTGTAATCATACCACTTACAGCTGACCCTGAAAAACAGAGCTAAAAAGAATTTTCAGAAAACTTATTGCAAAGGAGTCATCCAATGATAGTTCTTGAATTCACTGAGCTCTTCGTAATTAGAGGTTGACCGATATGGGTTTTTCAATAGCCAATGCCGATATTTAGGAGTCAGGGTCAGCTGATGGCCGATATTTTTTGGCTGAAAATTGGATGTTTTCCCCTCTATTTGCATGATAAAATTACACTAATAACAAACGACACAAAATGTCTCAACTTTGCATTTATTGAATACTGATTTGTGTAAAGTTAAATATAAACATCAAAAAACACAATACAACTTAAAATTATAACCAATAAAAATAGCAGCATCAGAATCTCTTTAGCAGCAACCTCTTTCTTAAGCTCCCAAGCTCACCAGCCTGCTGCAGATATTGCACCTAGCTTTTTGTGGTGTTGGATCCGTTAAATGCTGCCACACAGGATTAGATTGTTGTTCAGCCATCTGACAGCAATTACTAAATCAGAAGAAAAAATGCAAGGTTAGCATTTTTTTATAGGGCCTTCATCTTCAATTCGTTCTACAATTCCAGTATTCCATGCACATGAAATCAATTACACGCATATATTTTGGAGGAAAAAAACACTATTAACTAAGTGCATCATTTTATGATGAGTAGTGTACAAGGCCCAAAACCTTTCACTAACATGTTATGTTGTTAACAGACAGCTTACAAGGCAAATTCACAATCAGAATCTAGCGATCGCGGAAAATAGATCAAAATAACTTTGTCATATTACACAGCCTTGTATACTAGGACAACATAAACCCCTAGTGATTGTGACATTGTTGACATATAAGCCCGTATAAAGGATAGACATGTTTAATGAGGAAACTAACTGCGCAAAGCCGTGCACTTTTTATCTAGACGTCTAACAAATTGTTTGAATCTCCGCTCTCAAACGCAAACAAGTTGCACAGAAGTACCATTATCAGCATCAGCTCAAGTGAATGGTAGCCACGCTTTCGAACAGTTTTATCCGCCATGCATTGTTCTGTGTCTTCAAGGACGGCTTTGTCTGATCGGGGCACAGTAACGCAACTGTCACACGCACTGCGGTGTTTGAGAGCTACCGGTACTTGCTCTGCCTCACACACACACACAGACAGAGTGAAACACTCTGACACAAGAAAAAAAAGAGAACTGATAACATCGGGCTGATATGGTAATAATTAAAATGTTAACAATTAAAATGATTTTTGATGATTAAAAAAACCATCTGTCGGAATCGATGATCCTTAACGTTACCTGTAAGCTACAGTTGTAGGCTCATTATCATTACCCCAGTTCCCGACATTGTAATTCGCGTTCTCTTTCTAAAGCGCTCGCGTTTTCTTTTAAAGCAACATTTCATAGCATACCAGTTAAATAGGTCATTGAAAGATCAGAATTTAAGCCTTACTGTTTTATCCTAGGACTCTTCCAAAACCTCTGGCTGGTGTCCTGCACAAGGCAGCATGGGTCACGTGTTCCACAGCAACAATAACACTGGGCTGCCCGCAGACATACCTGTCTGTAAATACATTAAAAAAATGCTAAAAGTTGATCTGATATATCGGCCGGCCGATATATCGGTCCATCTTTATTCAAAATGACTTTTTTTCTCAAATGTTAACACAAAATGAACCACTGTCTTTGCATATAAACTATGAATTAAAAATTCGATAGTTTCACAAAATATCATGCAATATTAGTTTGATTACGTGTTCACAATTTAATATGGCCCTCGAAGGATATTATAAAAACTGAAACGGCCCTCATTAGGACAAAGTTTGCCCATGCCAAGTCGCAAAGGATCCATCTGATAGATCCTTTGCAGCCCAACGTATCCCGGGATTCATTGTGCAGAGGTAAAGGAGCAAGCAAGGGCGGGAACGGTTGGTGATTCCAATAGGAAATTGTTCGACCAACACTTTCTTTGAAATTTGAAGAACAGACTACAAAGACTACACTTTTATAAACCCTGTACTTTGTGGGCAGTGGTGTCTTAATGGTTAGGGAAGCACACTTGTAATTGAAATTATTGGTGCGGATCACTGACCAGCAAGGCACCGCCAAGGTAATCCGAGCAAGGTGCTGCCCCCGAGCATTGCTCCCCAGGTGCTGAATTAGCTGCCCCCTGCTATGTCACAATGCTGTGGTGGATCAACAATGACCACTGATCACCAAATAAAAAACATAAATAAAAATGATTTAAAGGATGCTGCCCCAGAATTTGAATATGGGCAAGGAAAGTGATTTATTTCCAATAGTTGGCAGTGCTGACCACTGATCAGCAGTCAATGTCGAAAGAATAGCTGTTTACTATTTAACTGTACTAATTATGGAGATCATTTTCAGTGTCTAATCATTGGAAGACTTTAACAATGGAACCAATGGGCCCTTCATGGATTTCTCCCACTTTGGCGGAAATCCATCACAACCTGGGGATATATTGACACTTAAGCATGAGATTTTCCTTTTGATTGCCTGAGATTAACTGTGATTTCGGCAATGAATTTATCATTCTGGTTTTTATCAATAGAGGGCAGGTCCAATGACTCCAGAAATGTTTTTGTTTTTTGAACATCTGTATTACACTGCCTGGTCAAAAAAAGTTGTGCACTTTGTTTCATTGGACTGCCTTTAGCTTTTGATTATGTATCAATCCATTCCACAGCCGTATGCCACATCTCAACATTTTTTTCATCCAGATTTGCATTTGTTTCTTCTTGAGATCTTGCATTGATGATAGAAGATTGATACAAAAGACTTCATAATAGCAAAATACAAAACAAAAGGGCACGGTGAAATTCAGCCATCAATATAAAAGTAATACATGCATACAAAAGCAATAAACATGACCCCTACTCCAAAGTGAGAGCAGACACACCTGCAACACCTTCAAGTATCACAATAATTTCCTTTTAAAATTCTACAGTTACTCTCACTACTTTCCTCTTTGGTTTGCTGCTATTACTGCTCACTGTCATAGAGGTCATGATTACTGTATCACTAAATGTACACAAACACAGGTTTTGCATGTTGAACTCCGTCGAGAAGTACCACAAGACAGAGCCATTCATAGGTATCAGCATCCCAGTAGGTCCATTTGCCATTGTGTCAGCCCATCAGAGACACGTCTCAATCTGTATGATTTTCAGAGTTTTCAGTTGAGCTGCAGTAAGATCTTTCTTAACTGACCTGTCCGAATTGGTAGAGTTGAGCACATCTCAACCCACAAATTTTACCAGGAATGGTTAAGTTTCAAAATTTCAGTCAAGGTACAAGTCGAAAAAGTTCAAAAACCCATTGGTTGAGTTGGTCGAGTTAAGAGGCGTTCAAGTTCCAAGGTTCTACTCTGTATCATGGGCACTGGTGGCTTAATGGTTAAGGAAGCACACTTGTAATTGAAAGATTTCAGGTTCAAATCCTTGACCAGCAAAGCGCAACTGAGGTACCCTGAGCAATGCTACCACCCCCAAGCACTGGTCCCTGGGTGCTGAGTTAGCTGCCCCTTGCTGTCTCACCTTGTCACATATGGATTCAATGCAGAGAACACATTTCATTGTTGTGCTGTAGTGTGTCAAAAATGACAATTATTCACCATGTTATTGAAAATAATGTTTTTTGAATTATATCATCATGAACTATATGTACAGTAGATATCGGCTGATGACAAATTTGTATTGTGATAGCTTTTTTGGCCAAATCGCCCAGTCCTTTCATCTTGAATAACACAGACATTCCTGGGAACAAATTAGTTAGCCAATTGTGACCAAACAGACCATATTCCTTGTGAATATCGTCCATTCATTAGTAAATGTGTTCTAACTTGTCAACAGATTGGGATGCATCTGTAATAAAGGTACTGCATACATGGCACACCCATCCCCCTTTTAAGCCAGAAACACTAGAGCAGAACCTGATGCACAACAGCAATCACATCCTGCATTCCCTTTACCTTCAAGAATTTGGTTGGCCCCCTTCTGTTGCAAGGGATCAAAAGGATCTACATGAAAATTACTGCATATGGGTGCATTAGGCCCCCTGCTTTACACTCCTGCTACCGCTCCTTGGGGCCCATGCATGATTTATTCAGATTATATTATTCATGACCCATATATGGAAGTGACATATGACAATGTTTTAAAGAAATGGGGGGAATATTTTGCAAGTTGCACTGATGTGCCTAGCTTATAAAATCTTCAAAAAAGAACCCATATATTTGCGAGGGTTATAGTGACACACTTAGCAGATAGATACATACAGTTCTGTTTGCAAGTGCTGTTGTCAACTGCTAAACCAAATTAGTATGGGACCCTTCCTAGCCTCCTCTTCTGCCTCTTTTCTAGTTTATCATTGTAATTTGTTTAATACAGTGGGATCAGGTACATTGGGCTAGCAAAACAGAAAGAAAATACCAGTTCCTAATTTTACACAATTCTACATATACATCAGCTCAGTGAATGAACCCAAGAATCCTTTTACTTTCACGGCATGTTGAATAGTCACCAGGGGCCTCATGTATAAACAGTGCATACGCATAAAAATGTTGCGTAAGTCCGTTTCCATGCTCACGTTGAGATGTATAAAAACGAAACGGTGTACCGCTACGCACATTGTCACGGCAGCTCCAAACACGGTGTACTCACGATTCTGCACGGTTTTGTTAACGGACGGCACTTTCCCTTTTTAAACTCACAGTAATGATGCTGACTTTATCCAATACGCCGACATAAAATGCATGTTGTTTGCAAATGTACGGCACCCGATTTTTAATCGATCTGTAACAATAAAATGGTGCGAAAAATGACTGAACTATTACAACTACCATGGCAGCTCTTGCATGATTGGAAGACAGCTTATGGAAGAATTAGAAAAGAGCATTTAGGGATCATAGTGATTTCTTAGCCCATGATGATGACTGGCTAATAAGTTGATTCAGATTTCCAAGAGCAATCCTTTTGGAGCTGTGTGCTGAACTGGGGCCAGGATTACTAAGACAGACGATGAGGAATTGCACTATATCTGTTCCTTTACAAGTTCTGTCCACTCGCGGGTTCTTAGCTACAGGTGCTTTTCAGCAAGAACTTGAGGACCGATCGGATATTTCTCAATCAACAAGTCACGCCATGCCAGCTGTATGGGACGGCATAATCCGCTTGTCACCCAGATTTATAAAATTTCCTTACGCTGTGGTTGAACAGGCAAACATTAATGTGCAATTTGCAGCGATGTCTGGTATTCCCAATGTGATCGGAGCCGTCGACTGCAAGCACATTGTTATAAAGGCACCTTCAGAGAACAAATTTCCTCATGTAAATAGAAAGCACTATCATTCTATTAATGTACATGTTATGTGTGATTCGAACATACATCTCGTTAATGCATGGGTGTAGCCACCATTAAATCGTGCCCCCCTCACATTTCACAATTATTCATTTGGATCCCGCCACATTTAACATAAAATATTGTTTTATGCCAGTGTGTCTCCCCCAGCACCATTCACAATGCTTCTGATGCCCCTGAATTAATATTATGGCTGGATGGCCTGGCTCAACCCATGATTTGTTCATTCTCAGAAACAGTATTGGAAATGCGCTTGAAAATGGGGTGGTACGTGATGGCTGGCTGTTCAGTAAGCAGATTTTTCCCATTTAATAATTTGGCCCAATATTGTAAGCTTTGTTTGATTTAACCACTTGCCAATTCCTTAGAGGACAGTGGGTACCCACTGAAGTCGTGGCTTCTCACGCCGCTCGTACAACCACAGAATGAACGGGAGCAGCGTTATAATGATTCTCAGGCTCAGGCACTGGTGGAGTGCACTGTAGGGCAGCTTTAAGGCTGCTGGAGCTGCCTGGACAAGACCGGTGGGGTGTTGCTATACACGCAGTCTGCAAAAGGTGTGACGCATTGTACACGCATGTGACGTGTTGCATAATCTGGCACAAAATCATGGCTTGCCGGTATCTGAAGAGCTTAGGCAAGGTGAACCTAACCTTGAGCTACCAAATATTCTGCCAAATGGAACCACATTTCAACTTCAATATCACACAGCATATAATTTAGATGTTTTAATTCAATGGCAACATGTTACAGCATTTACGATTTCTTCTTGTGACTGCAGCACAGCTTCAGCCAGCACAGGGCCGGATGGTCGCCCCCCGGTTTCTGAGACACGGGAATGTGTGCAGCCAGCCAAAGATGTGCTCAGCACAGCAGCACCATCACTGTCTGTTATGTCCTTGGCACCGGGGCACCTCTTGTACTATTGTCTGTAAGAATAAAGAAACAGAATAAACAAAAGTAACATCACATCTGCGCCTTACTTCTTATTCATAAACATTTAAGTAATTCAAACAAGTATGGTGCGAGAGCAACTCGTTGCTCAAAGGTGTGAGACCAGGATTCCACTACCTCCACCTATGCTGTTTAGACTCCTATGGTGATGTTCAATTCACGGTTCACTGGTAAATTGAATATACCTTTGGACATATTAGGGTTAGGTATTATAATCTGTATTATGTATTATATTTACATATGCAAACATACATAATTATGGGCGGGTCGGGGGGTTGGCTGTGGGCTCATTCACGTACGTAAAATTTTACTCTCTTTGGGATTTATAAAGGGAATGTGTGTAGATCTGTGCTAACGCACAGTTTTGTGCATCTGGATTTTTTCTTTCGTACGCACATTCCTATTTTTGTCCGTACGCCATGTTTTAATGTGAATTCTATGCACGTCATTATACATGAGGCCCCAGGGCTTAATGCAGATCTCAACAACAAGGCTGGTTCCAGTTTTTTTAATGGAAATCACAGATCAGGACCCAGTTGCTGGGCTGAAGATCTGGGGGCCAGGTTGTTGTTAATAGTAGTTGGGGCCCTTCAGTTGGTTTTCACTGGTCCCAAACATCTGCTAATCCCAGTTTCAGACCTGTAAAATAGCTCAACAGGTCACCATTACCAGGTCCCAAAGTGATATTTTTACTACTGGGTGGCGGAAGATGCATTAATCAGCACTTCAGAACCTCAAATGCCAACACCCCCCAGCAGCTGGTGAGTGCACCCTTGCATGGAGATTAAGGAAATGGATAGCAGGGCTCAAGACTGAAACTATTTAGTGGCATTTTGCAACCTTTTTTGAAGATGGTGCAACTAAATTTTATAACTAGGTGCACCAGTGAGACTAGGGGTACCACCTGCCCCGGTTTTCCCGGGATTGTCCTCCTTTTTTTGAGCAACTGTCCCGTAAAATTAATAATCTTTTCCGGAAAATGAATCATCCCAGTTTTTTTGTGAAATGCACATCAAATTTAGAATTTCGTAGATTCAAATAAAACCTTGAACACATTTGGTTTCATTCTTCCACTATTCTATTTTCTTCCTGGTTATGTTTATACAGGTACATGCAATCCTGTGTTCATGAACGGTTAAAAATGGGTAAAGCACAACAACGATTGGTCATGTTTACACTTTGATTGGTTGCAGAAATGTGATAGCTTACCTTATTGCCTAGCAATGGCCCAGGCAGTCGGTCTGCTGCATGTAATTTGCTAGGTGGATGTTACAACAGTTAAAAAAACTTAATTTTCTCAGTTTTGCGAATCGGAGGAGTGACGGATGAAAAACAATATCGGATGAGCCAACAGCATCACAGACAAAGCAATTTACAATATACAACTCAAAGTGGATGAAAAGATAAAACTTTTCTGAATAGAAAAGCTACAGCCAAAAGTTTTCTGTGTCGTCCCCTTCGCCTCCTGTCTCCCTCTCCCCTGCGGCCCCTTTGGCTGCTGCCCGTCGCCCGTTTCGGCTCCCTCGGGCTCCCCTTT
>JAABNX020000002.1:17208815-17225649 GCA_015163995.2 Mormyrus lacerda | reverse complement strand
CAAGACACAGGTGAACACAATCGGGCAAAAACACCAGGTAATGAGGTGGGCGTGGCACACGGGAGGATGGAACGGAGCGGATCTGTTTTGTATCCATTTTCTCCTGTTTCCACATTGCGCTCCGGAAAGTCATGTGACCACAAGCACATGCACTACACGAGACTGACTGGTTATTTTATATTTTTGGCATAAAAATGGCCATACAGCTCTTAGAATGAATGTCTTGTTACGTCCACGAATGCATTTGTTTATTTAATATAATTGCAACATTTGCTGTAATGTAATCGCATAGGCTGACATCGCGATTGTGATATGATTAATCGTCCAGCACTAGTTCAAACCCAGCCTCAGCATGTCTGTGGGGTCTTTGAGCAAGGCCCTCAACCCCCAGCTCCCTGGGCGCTTCAAACGGTGGCAGCCCTTTGCAGACAGCTTGTTCTACAACAAGCAAGTTGAGAAAAGAATTTCCCCACGGGGATCAATAAAGTTGTAATTGAAGCCTGAAAATGAAGAGGATGAAAAGATTATGAAATGGAAGGACTGCAGCTGCCTCCTAAACTGCAGCTTACAGGTAATGTAGCTGAAAACTGGAAAAGACTTCCAGAGAGGTTTGAGTTGTATTTAGCAGCAATCGAAACAGATGGGAGAAGTGATCAAATGAAAGCATCGAGTGTTTTTGCATGTCATAGGTGACAAAGCACTTAGCATGTATAATACTTTTCGGTTTCATGCAGATGGTGATAATATGAAACTGAAGAAAATCATGAGCAAATGTGAGGCACACTGCAACTGTGATATAATATTCGAAAGGCACAGATTTTTTAAATGCATTCAGAAGAGTGGTGAAAGAATTCATCAGTAATGTAGAACTGCACAATAAGTCAAACCCGTGAGTTTGGCATGTTGAGGGAGTCAATAATAAAAGATGAGATTGTGTGTGGGATACCAGATAATGCACTAAGGGAACTATGCACTAAGATTATTACGAGAACCAGTTCTTGACCTGGAAAAACCTATAGTACTATGTACAGCCACAGAGACTGAAAATGCAAGCTAAAGAACTTTTCAGTGACACACATGTGCTGTAGACAACAAAAAAACAATCACTTTGCATGGTGCTGCAAAAATCCAGATACCAGAAAGAAAAGTAAATGCAGTAAGTGATGCAGAAGAAAAGTTCCTCATGGATGCTTTATCAAAGAAATCTATAAATGATACATATGATCTATGAACCTCTGTTAATCAGGTAAAGATCCAAATCTGAAGCACCTATATTGAAGTGAAAGTGAAAAATTGTTATTGTCGACACACTACAGCACACAGTATACATCAATGAAATGTGTCCTTTGCATTTAACTCATATACGACATCAAGACATAGCACTAACCTTCCCTAACCATTAGGCCACCACTGCCCTATACTCTGAAGAAATAGATCCAAATCCGAAACATCCATCGTGAGGCACTTTGTGTTCTTCCAGGTGAGGTCCCACTACTTTTATTATCCATTTAACGATTTGTCCTGCCATAGTGATTATTTATAATCATGTCTGTTGAATAATAGTACTGTACCAGAACATTATACCAGCTGAACAATTCAATCGGTAAGATATTAATATATCAAGAATTAGCCTATGGTATCAGAACATGCTATCAGTGCAATGGATAACAACAAAATGTTTAATTTATATAGTGCCTTTTCCCAACCCAAGGATCCTTTACAGAGGAATGATAAACAAACAAAAGGTAATAATCATAAATAAGAAATGAAAGAAATATAGGCACAAATAACACGGCCAAAAAAGCAAAAGATTAACTCATGCCATGGTAAAAAGAAGGGACAAATGGTTGTCAGTGATCAGGAACGGAGGGGTAGAAAGAGAGAAAAGATTAAGTTTTAAATATGGGGAGAGAAGTAGTTTAACAAAGGCTCTGGGGAAGGAAATTCCACAGATTGGGGGATATAATACTAACTGCCCGAGGAACTATGGTGGTGAGCTTAAATTTTGGGACAGACAACAGACCATTAGAGCATTATTAGCAATGAAAATTCAGGTCATGATAGTGTATAATTTGCCCCAGAGGTACCATGTAGAAGATGAACAAGACAGGCCCTAAGACTCTTCTTAGGTCCTCTCAACTGTCTCTTATCACTGTTGTTGTTGATCATACTGCTCATTGAAATAAGACACTGTCATATATTAAGACCGTAACACAACTTTTCTTTCGGCTATTTTGCCACACAGGTGTTTCAAAAAACAAATAAAAATAAAATGGTGATACTACAATTTGGGGAGGTGGATTTGTGCACCCACATCAGTGAAAATCATATTCACGGTGAGATGATTAAGTTTGTTAATTTTGTATTCCATTTTTAGGTTCTCTCCAGTTCTGACTCATGTAATACGCAACCCAGGTTTTTGTACTGGAGTGACTTCTGTAGTTTTTAAATCAAGTGAAACAATACCAGAGACAAAGCAGCTATTAATCAGTTAAGCAGAGTGACTGCTTCTGTTTTCAATATTTCACTAACTACCATTGCTAAAAGAGGGTTCAGTGTCACAGTAACATTTTCGGTCTATGGCAGATCCCACTGCAGTGCAGGATCAGCGTTGAATCTCACAGATAATAGTTAACTGGAGGTTCTAATGTATGCTTTTGATTTTAAAGCTCTGCTCATCACTTTTTTTTTTATTATTTTACCGGGCTCTTTATTCAACAAAATGAGGTTTCCCATTCAAATTTAAAATGGTATTGTGAATGGTATTTTTTTTAACATGTTATCTTTCAAAAGAAGTGATATTTTCATTCACATAATTTCAACAGATTAAGTTTGTGAGCATTAGGAACAGATTTAACCTTTGCCTTTAAAAAAAGAAAGAAAAAAAAAAACTATCTTTGGTGTGAAATATCAGTCTATCTACATTGCTCCTCCAGTGGGTGACGTTTATGAAAAAACATGGTTTTATATGCAGGCAGTGGGCATAGTAACAGAAGCACTCAAAATGTATTAACATCAAGAACCCAACAGGAATTATTTACCCTGAAAACATCCTTCTTGGCAATCAGCCAACCTAACAATGCCCATGAGATGACAGCAGGCATTGGGTTTCTGCATGCATACATACTGGTAATTGTCATTCAACCTAATAAGACACCTTTGTAGCTGCTGTTATAATGTAAGCTGTTAGAGTTTATGGGGCACTGGAAGACCTTCTGGAACAGGAGGGACCTGTTCAAGCCGGACAGGATGCATCTGAACCAGAGGGAAACCAGTGTATTGTGAAGGCGTATGAAACAAAATTCATGATTTAGAGCAGTGGTTCTCAATTCTGTTCCTGGCGCCCCCCCTGCCAGAATGTTTTCGTTCCAACCATACCTTAATAGGCTAAAGCTGGCCACAGGACAAACGCGGCATGCGCTGCACGCGTCCCATTCAAAAAAACAGCGGTGTCCGCTCAACATGCTGTGCTCGCGCGCGGCTTCTGCGGAAAGAGTAGGCGTGGTTTTCAAAACTCTCTCCTGTCACTTCGACGATGTATACTTCGCATTCAAAAGATTCTACGCTTGTGTGATATATTGCCCGTGTCGGAGTTCCCATTACTATAGGTTTTCCCTCTATTTCGATTCCGGTGCCTTGTCACAGCGCTCAGCGGTCAAAGTTCAACAAAGTTCATCTTTGACCGCAGAGCTCGCACAAGCTCTGCGAGCGGCATGCGGCATGTAGTGCAGCGTCAGTAGTGCTCACCGTGTTTGGTCTAAAACCGGCTTTAGCCTATTGAGGACCCTCTGAGCCTGATTAAGGTAGAGTTGGAATGAAAACATTCTGGCAGGGGGGGCGCCAGGAACGGAATTGAGAACCACTGATTTAGAGGCTTCAATTACATCAGACACGACATTATAGGAATAACTGAAACATGGGTGAGTGACAATGATGGAGACGAATATAATATGGATGGTTATACGTTGTTCCATAGAGACCGGATAGATAAGAAGTGAGGTTGCAGTATATGTAAAAGAGAACTTGCAGGCAAGGGAGCTCACTGATAAAAATAAAAAGTACAGAAGCTGTATGGATAAAACTAGATGCTAAAAACTCAAATGGCCTAATCGTCGATGTTTGTTATACAGTAGAGCACCTAATGTAGCTGCAGAGGAAAGCAGAATGTTATATGACAATATTAGGATTATGAGTAATAAAAATGATGTGGTGGTTATGGGTGATTTTAATTTACCTGGGATACAGTGGGACACAGTTTCTGGCTCTTCTGTAAATGAACTTGAGATGGTGGAATTAGTACAGGATTGTTTTTTACTCAGTTTGCTAACGCCCCTACCAGGGTAGAAGCCCTTCTTGATCTTGTTTTCTCTCATGACCAGGATAGGTTTGGAAAATTAGAGGTTTTAGAAGCACTGGTCAGTAGTGATCATGGTCAAATTCAATTAACTTTAGTATCTCAAGAACAAAGTCCAAGACAAAAGTATACAATGTTAGGAAGGCTAACTTTAATGGTATGAGACTGAAACTAGAAACTGTGAACTGGATGGAGTTAAATAAGCAAAACTGTTGAAGAGGCGTGGGGTTTTTTTTACAAGCACATTGTTGCAGGGTTGTGGGAAAGAGGGGCCACACTCCCCTGGAAAGTGTAAGGGGTTGCTGCAGGAGGGTGGTACTCCCTGTGGGATATCAGTCACGATTCAGTATAAACAAGATGGGGGGTTGATGACTGTATTTATGTATCGTTTTCTATGACAAACAAACAAACAGGAAAAATATATTACCACAGTGCTTACAATGGCCATCACCATAATCCGCTAACATAATGCTTAATTATAACATATTGCCTACAACATTAGCCAGTTCGGCCATACCTGCAACAATACAGTACATTAGCAGCAATTCGCATAAGAAGGAACAAATGGACGGCAGATAAACATAATAAACGTCTTTCCGAGGTATACAATGAAACACTCGTCAGCAATAATTATAGCAGTACGCAACCTAGGTCGCGTTAACCTAACTGCGCAATTAAATAACTAAATTAAAAAAGCGTCACCTATTAGTTATATAAACAATAAACTTAGTACTTACGTTGTCAATGAGGCATACATAAACCAAGGATTACATTTACTGATGGGAACTAGACTAACGACACCAAAACTCCAGCTCGCCGACACGCTGCCTCTTCCTTCAGACTGTCTCGCGCTCTCTCGCCACGCATGCACCCACAGTCCTTTGCACGTTCCGGTGTCCCTTAAAGCTACAAGAGCCTTTCTAACAAAGGTGGTTTATTAAGGAAATTAAGAATAACGCCAGGAGAAAAAGAGCTCTGTTCTACAAATGGAAAATAAGTAAGGATGTTGGAATAAAGCAGGAGCATCTAAGTTTACAAATTAAATTCCTTCTCCAAGTCCACAAATTACATGTAAACTGGTTGGGCAAACTCCCACGCACCTCCACAACCCTGCTGAGAGTGGGACCCTGGAGACCCTGGTGGAATGATGGCACTCAGGAAGGCGCGGGTTTGGAGCAGCTTTGGAGTGGAGCCCCTTTGATTCTCTCTCCTTGTGAAGCTTTGTCTGGGTTGCAGTTCTCTGTCCAGCTGGGCCTTCACTGACCAGGCTTCAGTAAGGCTTCTTCTGGGCTTCTCTTCTCCTGGGCTTATGTACTTTTGCCTCTCTCTTCGGGCTGATGGTCTTTCTGCTCCTCTTTGTTCTGAGGTACCAGGGCTTTATGGTCTAAAGTTCATGCATAGCGATGACCAGGAATTTGACTCCTGGACCAATGGCTGATCATCCATTTGGCGGGCTTTCGGAAGGAGGTCTGTATTAATCCTTTTGGGATTTATGACCAGACTGATTCCCCTTTACTGATAATTTTCATTAGGCTGGTGTAACTTCTGATACATACACTTTTATGGTATGGCAACTGGAATTGGAATCAGGAGTGATTTTCCATCAGTTTGATACCAAACATGTCATATCAGCCTAGCGGTTCACACCTTATACCATATGTATTAATTAATTAGCATTTATTTAATATAATGTTTGTTACTGACTCACATCAGTATACGGTGTAGGTGTTTGCATCTCAACAGATGTTACTCTTTGTACAGACCTTACATGACATATTCACATTCAAACAGCACACCATATCCTTAGATAGGCGTGGCCGTTGGTGTGTGGTAATACAAATTTAAGTCGTACATCCGGAACAACATATTTTGGTTGGTGTGGCTTATCCCAATTAATCTTCTCCAGAATGGATAATGTACACCTTAATTCAGTTCTTTTTATTATAGCATTGTAGAACACAAAGAGCTTGCTAACGGATTGCGAACACATATGCAGTGGTAGCTATACCTGTTTATTTATTCGATATAATTGTTCAAGTGTGAAGGGGTATAATAGGTGATACTCCAAGAACATGGTTATACTGTAAGGGTAACACAAAACACTAAGATTGTCTAAAGACACATACAAACATGACCTATCTGGATACTGAGACCAATAGTAATGAATTTTTTTAAAGTGCACTTTTGTACTGTACACTCGACTACTTTATTTGTGCACCCTTAAGTAAAGTGTTACCCACACGCTTGCTATACCATACAAAAGGTGTCACGATCATGCAGGGAAAAGCAGGAATCAAAGACGCTTGGCAATCGGACATGGTCAGCCATTCTCTCTCAGAAGCGTATCAGCCCAGTGCCCCTCTACCGAGGACAACTCATGCCACACGTCATCTTTCCAGCTCTAATTCTGCCAGCTGCTGCTGACCTTTGCACTCATTGGCTCCCCATCCCCCACTTCCTCTGCTGCCACTTTCCTTGTTTAATTACTGCTGTAGTTAATCAGACAGGCTCATTTGTTTTTGACATTGTGGCTATTCTCGTTCTTTCTACCTTTTCTCCAAGCCCACTACTTAAAGCATGTATTGATTAGACTGTGCGTATGTAAATGAACATGGAGTCCAAAAAAGACCAACTCCACCACATGACAAAATGGTAGCAGCAAAGTAAAATATTTACCTGCATCTCATGTTCCTCTCATTTCTTTGTACCTAAAGGAAATATACTAATTATTATTATTGTTGTTGTTGGGCCACAGTGGTTAGCACTATTGCCTCGCACCTCTGGGATCAGTGTTTGAGTCTCTTTCATGGCTCCATGTGTGTGTGGAGTTTGCATGTTCTCTCCATTCATCATGGGGTTTCCTCCAGGAACTCTGGTTTCCACCACACAGTCCAAGAACATACTGAGGTTAACTGGTTTCCAAATTGCTCATAGGTGTGTGTGTCTGTGTGCACGCCCTATGATGGATTGGCGCGCCATCCTGGATTGTTCCCTGCCTTTCGCCTGTGGTCTCTGTGACTGGCTCAGAACCCCCCACAACCCTGAACAGGATAAGTGGTTACAGATTATTATTAGTGAAATGTGAAATGCAATCACAAATTCAAATATCAAACTACAGCATTTTACTAATACTGAGGACAGGAAGACAGTGACCCTGTGAAGGTCATACTGTAATCACAATTCAGTGCTAGTGCGCATTCTCAAAGATATGCCATCTAGCTCTAATAGTATTCCAATGGATACAATGCCTGGTGTTTGTCCTTTTTTGTCACAATACAAGCTGGAATTAAAATAGATTTTTGGGGGGTTAACAACATTTCATTTACACATCATGCATGCCATTTCAAAGGTGCAAAATCATCTAGCCACTGGGATTTTTGCCCATTCCTCATTGCAAAAATGCTCCAATTCCTTCAAGTTAGATGGGTTGCATTTGTGTGCAATAATCTTCAAGCCATTCTGCAGATTCTCAGTTAATTTGAGGCCTGGTCATTGGCTACGCCATTCCAAGACATTTAAGTGTTTCCCTTAAACAAATCCAATGTAGCAGTATGTTTAGGGTCATTGTCCAGCTGGAATGTGAACCTTTGTTCCAGTCTCAAATCTCAGGCTGACTTAAACAGGTGTTTCTAAAGAGAGTTGCCCTGTATTTAGTGCTATCCATCTTTCCTTCGATCCTGACCAGCTTTCCTGTCCCGGCATATGAAAAACATCCCCACGGCATGATGCTGCCACCACCATGCTTCACTGTGGCTATTGGTGTTCTGAGGAAGTGCTCACACATAACGTTTCTCATGATGGCCAGAAAAAGCTAAATTTTAGCCTCATCTGACCAGAAAATCTTCCATGTATTTTCTGGCCACTCTTCCACAAAGCTCCGCTCTGTGGAATGAACACCTTATAATGGTCCTATGGACAGATACTCCCATCTTCACTCTGCAGGCCTTACAGTGTTATGCTTGGTGTCTTTGTTGCATATCTGATTAATGCCCCCCTTGCCCAATCTGTGTGCTTTGGTGGGCAGCCTTCTCTTGTCAGGTTTGTGGTGGTGCCATATTCTTTCCATTTCGCTATAATGGATTTACTGTAATGGTGCTCTGTAGGACATTTAAAGTTTGGGATATTTTTTTATAAGCCAACCCTTATCTATATTTTGTCTCTGACATGTTTGGAGTGCTCTTCATTTCGCTTGTTTAGTAGTGCTGCAGAGTCAGTCTTTCCAGAACAGGTTGATTTACACAGACATCATGTGACAGACCATGAGACACTTTAATTGTACACAGGGAGATTTTATTTTTCACAACTAATTGTGATGTGACTTATTAGGTTATTTGGTTGAATTGATGTTGCAGATAACCAAAAACTGAACAGGCAGGGTTTAGAAGAGGAAGGGGAATCTTTGCTCTGAGGAAGATCATTGAACAGTGCATTGAGTGGAACACCCCCTGATACATCAACTTCATTGAGTTCTGGAAGGCCTTCAACAGCCTGCACCGTGATACCCTATGGAAGATATTGTGATTATACGGACCATCTCCAAAGATGGTCACACTTATGGGTATGTTCTACCATCAGTTTCAGTGCAGTGTCATAGTTGATGGGACCCTGTTAGAGTAGTTTCTGGTAGAGTGTGGTGTGTGACAGGGATGTATCATCTCTCCTATCCTCATTTAGCTTTCCATTGACTAGGTCATGTGGAGGACAACAGCTGACACACCTAGAGATATCCAGTAGAGCCTGTTTTCCCAGCTTGAAGATCTTAACTTTGCCGATGAAATAGCTGCTCTTTTTTCAAAATCATGTCTTGTTAAAAGCTGGGGCTTAAATCTTCCTAATAATTAAACTTCATGGTTTAAGTTTGACTGTATTTTTCAAATACACATGCACATACATGTGTGTTTGCACACACACAGACACGCACGCAATCACTTTTCCCCCAAATCCTACTTTGACACAAGATTGAAAGGGATTTCTACATAATCTATCCAGTATGAAATTCTTCTTGGTTAAGCTCTCTTGAGTTTTCTAAGTTGGCTAATTCCTAGGAAAACAGCTGTAGCCTCCCATTTCTCCATTGATTCAGTTCTAGTTTTTAATTTCAGTTTTTTCCTTCACATTATCTCTTATCCATATTTGGCAAGTTAATGTTGCGTTCTCAAGGCTAGAAGAAACCCTGCATGATCCCATTCACCTGGCTTGAGGCATTTAGTGATGGTGTATCCAAACCTGTTGTGCCTGTCTACTTTCTAACACATCAGGATGTATTACAAGGGAAATGTGTTTTCATTTTTGTTGATACTACTGTCGGCCACCCAGTCCCCCGTTATGGGATGATAGAGATTACTTACTGATGAGCCTTTTGAATTCACTGGCATAAATTAAAAATCATTTCGAAGCACCTATCTGTACTTTATCCCCAGTGTCAGGGTGATACTTTTAAATCCATGCTGGGTCCATTGTGTTCAAAGCATTTATCTGTGAAATTCTGCTGATGCACCCAGGTAAATCTCCATCACCGAAAGTTGAAGTAGCTGAAGAAGTACAGCATTGTGCTAACAATACAAAAGGTTGTGTGGTAGGACACATAAATCTGTAAACCTTCCCTATACTGTAAGTTGCTTTGGACAAATATACTGTAAATGAATGAAAGATCATGAAATCTTCTAACACTTCCTTGTAAATACTGATGGATAAGAAAGTAGGTTTCATTCTGTAAGACATGGCACATGGGCAGTGTGTTGGAACTGTTTAAAGAGATTCTCAACCTATTTTGCACCACAGTCCAATTTTTAACATGCAAGTTCAGTCATGACTTTGTGTAATGAAGTACTAAATTACATAAAGCAATCTCTCAAAGCTCTCTCAAAGTCAACATAATGCCTTTATCCAGGGGTGTCAAGTTCCAGTCCTGGAGGGCCGGAGCCCTGTGTAGCCTAGTTCTTTCCCTGTTCTGCCACAAATGATTCAGCTCAATAGCTGTGTGGTAATTAGCACAAGGGGTTGAATCAGGTGTGTTAAATAAGGGGAAACCCACAAATGTGCAGGGCTCCGGCCCTCTAGGACTGGAGTTTCACACCCCTGCCTTAATCAATTCGGCAATTGAAAAACTGTGAGTTTTCTTATCTTAAATAAGCCATTCTAACATAAAAAGTAAGAGATAACTGGTTAACGTAATTTCATATTAATTATGAAATATAATTATCAACTTTATTTTATGATCCACTACTTAATGAAAAACCTGGGACTTTCCACTTTTAATAAGTCTGTCAAAATTTGCGGTAACTAACAACAGTACAATATGGAGGTCACGTTTGAAATACAGTTTGTTTCTGCTTTGGTTCTTTAGCTGGGTGAGAAAAGAGAAACCAGCATTGCATAAATATGTATTACTGAAAGGCAAACACATTGTGATTGCTCAGTTTACTCAAGATGTTTGTGAGACATTCAGGGTATTCAAATAATTTAAAAGATCTGCAAGTTAAGGAAGACAAGCAATCCGGATTGTTAAAATATTCTGCTAGATCTGACTTCTTTTCCCACACGAAAAGCTGCCAACTCTGCATGTGAGAGTTTGGTACAGAGATCAAGCATGCAGTGCACTCTGCAATCTACACCAGACAATATGTATCAAAAATATCTTACTGGACATGCCAGTACATTTGAAATTAAATATCTAGGGCAAGGCTAAATTGATTGGTTACGTGTTCAGTAGTTTTGCACTTAACAGCTGCAGATCCAGGATCCATTTAAATAGGGTAGTGTCAGGACTACGACTGGGAAATCTGATCGTGGATCAGCATATAGGAGCTGGCAAGTTTTGCAATGTTAAATCATACTGTGTTGACCTCCAACCTTGCATCTACATGCTTGATGGTAGATGGCAAGTAACAGCATCACCCAGCCCTCTTGCCTGTGTGCCTGTAAGTGACAGATGAGAAATAAGAACGCTGGCAGCATCTTGTGCAGCAGCATGTATTTAATCAGCCCTGTGTGTGTGTGTGTGGGGGGGGGGCTGGAGTGGACCTTGGGGAGAGGTTGATCTGCACCTTTGGACTTTCAATCCAAGAAGGAACATTGTGGAGGTGGACAGTATTTCAGTGTATTCCTCTGAACTGGAAGTCAATGCAGAACTTGCAAGAACTACAAGGGATTGAAGAAATAAATTAAGGTATTAAGCCGATTGCAAGCAGCATATCATTTATAATTAGATTGAAAAAATGAACGTGCAAATAAAAATCAAATTACAGATAAATTAGAATAAGGTACATTATAGGATAGAAATACATACACAGTGTGAAAGCCTGGTCACTTTTAGCCTGGACTTGAAAGGGTCTCGTGACTCTGAAAGAAAGACATACAGCTAAGGTCAGAAGCCATAAGCAAATCATTCATTACATTGATTAAAGCTGTATCTGTGCTATGGCTTGGTCTAAAGCACCCCTATTCAAATCTTGCCCTCGATTTCAAATCCAGGCCCTGGTTTCAAGTCTTCCAGGTAGTTAGCTTAATAATTTCTGGCTGTAACTGGCCAGAGGCTTCACAACTGGCTCTCAGGTAAAGGAAAGCTGGAAAAACAGCAGTGCTCTGCATTGAGGACCGTGATTTGAATAACCCTAGTCTAAAGCCAGACAGATATAATTCATAGGCATTATTTTCTATAGGAAAGAACACAGCTGATGAACAACTTTTGCCAGGATCCTTGAAATGTAACAAAGATTTGAGATAGGTCTATAATTTCCTAAATTACTAGGTTCAAGATTTGGTTTCTATAGAACAAGGACACATTCACAACTAATCAGTGGTGAAATGTCCTTGAGCAATTTCATAGAAATTGGGTCTACAAAGCTAGTGGGGAAACTTGCAGGAGGAAATTAAGTTAAAAAGTTGTAATTATTTTATATGAAGAAAAGATTCAAAGGTGTCATATCAGTACGGACAGGACTTGCAGAAGGCTGATAGCAGTATGTGTAGCTACTGACATACTCTGGATGATCTGTCTAATGTTAGTTATTTTACCATTAAAAATGTAATAAGGGGACTTGGAGTCTGGCTAAATCCATCTTCATTCTCATAGTAGATGGTAGCATACTGGACCTAAGCCTAATCTTTAGTGTAGCAAGAACAAGTCTGGTGATTGCCTGGATTGCAGAAACTATAGGGGGATAATACTGTTCTCAGTGCCAAGTAAGGTCCTTGCTAGGGTCATCCTTCACAGGGTCCATGATTGCTTGCTTGCCTATTAGCTACCGTAGCAGTCTGGTTTTACGTCAAAGGAGTCTACCATCGACCGCATCCTGGCACTGAGGGTTCTCACTGAGCGCAAATGTGAATTCTGGCAGAAGTTCATTACAGTTTTTCTTGATTTTCATAATGCATTTGACTCAGTTGATCGAGCTGCCCTGTAGGACATCCCAAGACATTGCAGGATAGGAACATAAGAAATTTACAGATGAGGGAAGGCCATTTGGCCCATCAATCTCGTTTAAGGAGAATTCATCTAATTGCTTAAAGCTGTTAAAAATCTTATCTAGGACTGATTTAAAGGAACCCAAGGTTTTTCTTGCACTACACCAACAGGAACACTTTTCTATACTCTAACTCCAGTTTAAAATGCCCACCTGTGAATATCCCCCTATGGGCAGATAGATAATGAAGTAACTATTTTGCTGTACAGCTTCCAGACCAGTCAAAATCTTATTTACCTGGATCATGTCCCCCCATTGTCTCTTTTGCTCGAGGCTGAACATATTCAGCTCAGCTAACTTTTCCTCATAAGACATTCCTCTAAAACTAGGAATCATTCCTGTAGCCCTACGTTGAACCCTTTCTGTGGCAGCAATGTCTTTTTTAACCCTTGGGAGGCCTCTCATTCACTTTCGGGGCAGTCAGACATGCCTTGACATTTTAAAATATTTCACCTATCTAAAAAACATTTACAAAGTGTTACATTAGCTTTTATTCAGCACAAACTCAGCACAAATAATCTGAGACCATTTGGAATGTTATTATTTCTATTAAAATCAACTTTAAACATATGCTTTTCAAAAACCTATAAAATTACCTACCTGTGTAAAAAATCACATTATAGACATTTCTACCCAAGACTTTTGAGCTCTGAAGCTTATAGACACAGGGGTGAAAGGTGAAAGAGACATTCTGAAATTTTATGTGGTTTGATTACTAAAATGTTAGAACTTTAGAGTGACACTCTTTTTCACAAAGTCGATGGCCTGCACAATGAATATTGATAAGATAGGTGTCCCAACACCTGTAGTAGTTTGCATACTGTGAATGGCAAAGAGAAAAACTAGCAGAGTTATTTAAACTGTTTGGCGAAATTTCTGTCATATCCCGCTGGCGGGATGGCCGACTCCAGAGGGTCACCACCCACCTTGGTGTCATCTGTAAATTTAACCAGTTTACTGTATTGGTGTATTGTACTGTATTGTATTGGTGTCAATATCATTAATGTAAATTAGGAACAATAGTGGTCCTAAAATTGAACCCAGGGGTACCCCACTATGAACGCAAGTCCACTGTGACATTGTGCCTCTAATTACTACTCACTGCTTCCTGTCAGTTAACCAGCTTTCGATCCAAGCTGCCACAGTTCTTAAAATCCCTGCAGCTTTGAGCTTAAGTAAGAGCAGTTTGTGGGGGGACAACATCAAAGGCTTTCTAGAAATCTAAGTACTGTAGATAACATTGTAGGCCTTTTTCTAATCGATTTCTCTTGGAGCTTCCTCAAAAAACAAGTACATTAGTTAAATAGGATCTACCTCTCCTAATTCCATGTTGGCTATCCTTATTCAAATCCAGGAAATCTACCATTTATGATTGGATTATAGCTTCCATTACTTTTACAGTTATGCAAGTTCAACTAATTAGTCTATAGTTTGATTGATTACTTCTTTAACTGTTTTTCATCATGGGCATTACATTAGCATGCTTCCAATGAGAAGGTACCACACTAGCAGATAAAGATTTCTGAAATAGCAAAGTTAAAGGTCAGCAAACAATATCCCTCATCCCTTTTAAAACTATATGTAAGATCCCACCAGGGCCCTGCGATTTATTTATCTTGAGCTTAGCTATGCTTTATAGCACATCAGCTTCAGTTATACATATATTAGTCATAGACGGCGCTGCATTACTAATAATGGGTATGCTACTCATATCCTCTACAGTGAGTCCCAGTGCAAAACAATAATTAAACTCATTAACTATATTAATTTAATTTTCTGTTAAGATCCTTATTATCCTGCAGATTAGAGATTTCAGCTTGTAGAGCTCTTTTGGAGTTAAAATAATGTAATTTTAATGTCATCATTAGCATCTAATGCAATCTACCTTTTGACATTCCTCTTAGCAGTATAATATTGTTTTTTAACAACCTGTAAACTTAGATGCTCCTGCTTTATTCCAACATCATTAGTTAGAACAGAGCCCTTTTCCTCCTGACGTTATTCTTAATTTCTGTAGTAAATCACCTTAGTTGCAGTTTCTTAGATTTAGTTTTGTTGGAAACAGGTATGAAGTCCCTTGCACTTGCATAAATGTGCTTTTAAAAAATTCCTTTTCAACAGTTTTGTTACTTAACACAAATCCAGTTTACAGTGTCTAGTTTCAGTCTCATACCATTAAAGTTACTCTTCCTAACACTGTTTATTTTTCTTTTGGACTTTGCTCTTCAGAGAGTAATATTATACTATGATCACTACCACGAAGTGGATCTAAAACCTAAAATTTTCTAATCCTATCTTGGTTTTTAGACAACACAAGATGGAGAATGGCTTCTCCCCTGGTAAGGTATTTAATAAACTGAGTAAAAAATCAATACTGTACTAGTTCCACCATCTCAAGTTGATTTACAGTAGAGCCTGAGACAATGTGCCACTGTATTCCAGGTAAATAAAAATCACATATTTTTTATTACTCATAGTCCTGATATCATTGTATAATGCCCAGCTTTCCTTTGCAAATACATTAGGTGCATTGAGTACTTTATATAGCTTGTATAACAACCTCCTTTACAACTGGATTACTGTTTGTGACATAGTTTATATGGTTTAACTCCTTTGCCAATGCACAGAGCCAGTGATATTCACAACATTCATCACCAAAACCCAAAGCACAGATTAAACCGATTCTTCCAAATCCAGATGCTATACTGCAATTAAATCCAAGCACTGAGCCTTAAGCTCACAGAGAAACAAGCATTACTGCTCAGCTTAAATAGGATTCAGTGCCAGCTAAGACTGGATCTGAGCAGCATCACACAGACCTTATCCCATTACTTAACAGCAAGGCAGTCTGTATGCGCAATTCATTTTTTTGTTCTTGTTTGGATTAGGAAAGTAAAGTAACAACTTTTAGCTTGGTGTCTTGTTACACTTGTGCAAAAATTCAAGCCTCAGTAAATATACACATATACAGTATCAATTATATATGAGTGTCCATTCATCCATCCATTTTTTGCAACCACTTGTCCTATTCACAGTCACTGGGGGGCCAGAGTCTATCCTGTATACTATGAATGGAAGGCAGGGCACAACCCAGGATGAGGCACCAACCCGTCATAGGGCACACTCACACACACCATTCACACCTACAGGCAATTTGGAAACCCAATTAACCCTGGCATGCTTTTGGATTGTTGGGGGGGACTGCAGTACCCAGAAGAAACCCCATCCAACCTAACACTATGATGGAGATTTGAACCCTGGTTCCTAACAGTGCTCCTGCACCACCCATGTGTTTGTTTATATGTATTTATATATCCACAGCGAGGAGCAAAAACACCGCTGTCTCATAAAAATGTTGTTAGTCAAGGTCTGGGATATATTAGATGATAATTTAACATTCACTAAGTGTAGTTAGTATGTTGAATGCGGAAGAAATGTGCAGGGATAAAGATCTAAGTGACAAAATGACAAAAGTCAAATCATTATGGTCAGACAACTGGGTCAGAGCATGGAAACAGCAAAGCTTGTGGGGTGCTCATGGTCAGCAAGGTGAGTTTCTACTGAGAGTCGTCTGAGGATCGAGAAACCATGAACCGCTGACAGGGTATGGTTTGGTCACGAGTTGTCACATCTTGTACAAACCAACAGAAGGGCTATTGTGACACAAATGACAGATAATTTTGATGATGATCACAGGACTTATGTATGACAACACAGAGGGCATCAAGCCTGTGATACCTCAGCACTACACTAATCCAAATGGACCAGTGTGAGTTTTTCCCGGTACCTGGAAAGCCAATCCTGCCACCAACCCTTTGCTTGTAAGTTGGAGGACCTAGTTAATAGAGATTGAGTATTATTCATGATCATTACGAATGGTTCTGGGTCCATGCCTCCTGTGTTGGTTTTTCTCTTTGCGTTATTTGCCTTTGTGTGTAAGGTCTCACCAAGGAATTGTATAATCTTAGCATCACCTCCCTTGACTTAAACTCCACACACCTGAAGATATACCCCA
>JAABNX020000002.1:17159244-17170999 GCA_015163995.2 Mormyrus lacerda | reverse complement strand
TTTCTTTTGGTGATTCATTACACAGTATCATCACGCAAAAGGACCATATGTAATAATAATAATAATAATAATAATAATAATAATAAATAAGATAAAATTAGCAAAAAACCATTAGTACACTTTGAGTGAGTACCTGTACCAGTAACCAGTGTCTTGCACTCGCCTGTTTCCAAAAGCTCCGCTTAAGTACTGTTTAACAATACTGACTATACATGCTATATTTGTTGGTCAAAAGAACAACTTACATGCCCTGAAAATGAACAGCACTGGTAAGAAACTAGCAAAACCACTTTGCCCTTGATCTTCTGAAAAGGATAGCTCTAGTTGATATTATTACTCCAATAATGGCACATGAAAGAACAGGTGCAGATTTGGGGAACTTCATTATATTAAGACAAGTCACAGCAAAGTGCTCCAGTGGCTAATAAATAGCCTGACCCTGCACTCAAACCCCAAGCTTTGCTCTCAACTGCGTATACATGGGTAGGAGTATCTGAGTGACTTTGATAAGCGCTAGACGATTTGACCAGAAGACTGGATAAGAGTATATCTATAAAAAGGCAAGCCTTGTGGGATGCACTCAGTTAGCTGTGGTGAGTACCTACCGACAGTCCGAAGAGGGAAAACTACCAACAGGAATTTAGGGGGCCAAGACGAAGACGCGGTATTCGGGTTGTGAGCAAAGCCTATCCCATGTGGTACAAAACAAGAGAATGGCTTGTGTGGCACAAATGGAAAATATTTTTTCATGATGCTCATGGGGCAAATATGTCATGACAACTAAATGACCACGAAGCATAGTTTTTGTCGACTAAAAATTATACAAGAGAATACAAGCTAAGCGATGCATTTTCAAGCCACCCCACATGTGATGCCATTTGTTAATAATGCCTTGGAAGCCAGTGATCTTATAGTTCAAAAAGTTCCAACTTTAATTTGACAAGATAATGATTCTAAATTAATATGTATTATATTTGCAGTCATTGTAGTGGGATAGAACTCTATGATAATGAATTGTGTAGGGAAACAGAGACACTCTCAATTATGAGTCCCAGGGGATGATTTTAGCCAACAAGCCGACAGTTGGTTGTTCTGGTTAGTGTACTAAACTAGACACATTTCACTCCATGAAGTTGAAAAGGAAACAGCTTGCAGTGCAGATCCTTATAATTAAATTTAAATAAGTGGGCAGTGTGCATAGCCTGGTAACTCTTATCCAAAGATTAATAATGATTTTAATTAAACAATAAAAAATACACTGGGTAGTAAACTCTTTCAAAATATTTTAACAGATTACTTATTCTGTAAAATCAACCCACCTATGCATACCACAAATACTTTCAAAGGTCAAGGGTAGAGGTCATGAATCACTTCCAGGTTCTCAAATACACTGCCCAAAATAAATGACCCAAAACTACTGTAAAACACACACTGGCATCAGCATCCGCTGATGTATACTTGTGGTCGGGCCCTGTAAATCAGTACAGCCCTCCCATTAGCTTTGTTATGTATGCAGTCCTGTGAGATAGAGAGAAAAGTGGCAGCCCAACACCAGATGCTGCTCCACTGATCTGCTTTATGCAACTGCCCAGGGCTACAGACTGTTCCCAGGGGACTGGGTTATTACTGTGTTTGCAACTGCTGGATCTCTGGAAAGGGCTGAAAAACAGAGCAACTACTGTCACAAGCTGAGGAATCACTAAAAGAACTAAGACAGGATATTTCTACATACTTAAATGCAACTCAAAATCTGATAAATCTAAATGTATATAGAAATATAAATAATCAAGAAGAATTTTCTCATCTAATAATAATTACTTTATTAATCCATGTGGGGAAAATGTCTTGATGGCTGCATCAGCTTCCTCTTTGCAGGGTAAGCTGTCTGTAAAGGGCAGCTGCCTGTAGCAGTACTCAGGGGGCTGGGGATTAAGGGCCTTGGTCAAGGACCGGCAGACACACTGAGGCTGGATTTGAACTGGTGACCTTTTGCTTATAAGCACACAGGCTTAGCCCACTGAGCCACACACTGCCCCTCTACTTGTAGTAGGGGAAATCCTAATTATATCAATGCATTCTACCAGTCAGTTTTTTTAGTTACAGTATTAGCAATTAACATATAATCATGTCAGACCCAGGGGAGAAGACGAGCAGAAGAGTTTGGTGGCTGCAGGTCAGACCAGAAGTCTATTGTGGTAAAGTGGAAGCTAAATCGTCAGACAAGACTCATGGTTTATTAGCTAATTTGTCACAGTCCTGGCCACGAGCTCTGGTTAATGACTGAACAAATTGCGAGAACAAGTTATTAACATGAGGTTTCTCCTTAGGGCTCCAAAGGGGTTTGGGGAGTGGGTGGGCCTATGCCTAGATTGAAAGGGGGCTGTTTGGTTCGGGCATCTTAGAAGGATGCCACCAGGCTGGCTCCCAAGGAAGATTTTCTAGGTGTGTCAAATTGGACAGAGAAGCAGTGGGGCAGACTCGATAATGAGATGAATTCTATGACCTTGGAAAAAGTAGCCTGGTCTGAGCTGGACACCAGTGGCCTGATTAGGATGCTGAAGTGAATCAATGTGATTTTGGATCACCTATATCACCTCCCAGTCCTTCCTCATACATGAAATGAACTTTGGGAATTCTGACCACTTAGACTTGTAATGATACTTTTGAAATAATCACATACAAACAGATATTTCTTGAAAATAATATGGTTTTATGGTGGTAAAAAAAAATTGTTCTGCTCAGCCTGTTGGAGTCAATAGAGTGGCTGTGTGTGCCATGGAAACTGCTGGAGCAGGCAGCAAAGAGCTGGTCTACTGTGTGCAATTAGGAGCCTTCAATGGACCTTAACTCTCCATGTTTGAGCATGTAGCTCTTTTTAGTGCTGAAATGCATATGGCAGCACAGGTGCTGAAAATCCGTAAAGGGAAATGGACTCTAAATTTTGTGATATGGGTGATAAAGAGATGACCATGCTACTGAATTTATCAGCTGTGTCGCTTCATGGATCTGTACTGCATGTCCTGTTGAATTGCACCTCTAGGTCCTGGTGATAACCAGACATTTCTAAAGTGGGACATCAGTCAAAATGCCATAGCAGAATTATGAAACAAAGTTTTCATATCAGTTTAATAGCTTGGGCTGATATTAGTCTAGATAATACAATTTCAGCAAGCTCCCTTTGCAAAATGCAGTTCAAGTATGGATGTACTTGTGACATTTTTAATCATGGTATTTTTATTGTCATAATGGAAAATCAATGATGCCATCTCTGGTACTCCAGTAAAAAAGCTTAGATAAATCCCAAAGCTTCTGCAAGGACGCTTAAAGCACATGTGTCTAGAAAAGAATTGAAATTCCTCTTTTATTAAGCTGAATGATGAAGACTTTAGGAGTTTAATGCAGGAAGGACAGTGGCAAACATGGTTAAGTAAAGCACCTTCCTGTGGAATTTCCATTTGTTTCTCCTCTGGTTGCCTGTTTCTTTTAAACTATAAGTTAGTTCTCTTCTTCTTATCATTTTTTCAGTATTTTATGTGTGTAATTCTGCCAGACTAAATAATTTTTCCTCTTGTGGGGACCAGAAAAATGGAATAAATGGAATTCTGCAACTGCACTTTTAAATGAAATTAGACTTGCTACAAGATCCTTTTATTTTTGATTTTAGATTAAAGTCAAATCCAGTTTACATTAAATAAATCTAGAGAGTTTCTCATTACCTCCCTTTTCTTGTATGCTGCTTGACAACTTAAATGAGAGAATTTCACTTAATTTTCTTCCTTACTAACACAATTTCAGGCATGTTTCCTTGTACCCATCAAGTGTCTGAGTTTCCATTTTCTATCACTTTGTCAGACTTGGAGAGTGCAGCTGAATCGTTGAAAAGGCAGTCAGATAAAGAATGTCATATGACATTGTTGCCAAGAACAGCAACGGGGGAAATATCAGCATTGCTGCTAATGTAGAGTTTTCTGCTTGTTACTCAAATTTATAAAAGAATATAAAATTACAGACAAACAAATACCTAGATAAATACACTGTCAGTGAACAGTAGAGATGATGTTTAGTTTTCTCTTTTTTTCAGCTCTGAACTGGATGCTTTGTGTTCCTATTGTTAACTTACAGTTGAATGGTGCATTCAGTAATACTGTATGATAAATGTAAAAGGTTTTCTTCTGAATGAACTTGAATACATGAAAAGGAATAAATATTTTCATTGGTTTGCACAATTGGTGCATGTATGTTGGTGAATTTATTTTTACACTTTCTCTGTGTAAATGCTAAAAGTGTTTTAGGCTGTGAAGAGGAGTGTTTAACTAATTCAAACAGAACCAGACTGTATGATGGATTTGTTTTTGTTATGACAGAAACAGAAAATTTCTTACAAAAAATAGAGTTTTGTAAGAAATTTTATAGCTTTGACTAAAGTGTTCCATTTTGCAAATGATCTGAGGTGTTGTGCTAATTGTCTTGGAAATTCAGGCCTTATTCAAAAGTGTGCTTAAGCAATTGCAAAAAACTCTAATATACACATTAAATTCTGCCCTTAATGTGGTATTGAGTTTGTGGGAAATTAATTTAAAAATGACAAACAGTAATGAATGACGTAGATGTAACAAGGATGAAAAGCACTTCTATTGCTGCTACCTGCTGCTTTCACATATTACTGCAGTGACTGGTCTTACTATTAGTTTTTTTCATTTGCATAAGCAACTTTGAAAGCAGGGCTCAATACTTCAAATTACTAATCATAATTCACAAAATCACACACCTAAAGAGCAAAACATCTCACCTATCCTGCAAAATGAAGCTCTGCATGCAAAACTAAAATGGTTATAAAAATCAAACTTTTACCCCAAATAATAAACACCAAATTTTTGATCAAACCAATTACACACTGACGTGTAATCTAAAACATGTTTGTCTTTTGGGAGATTCTCTTAATTGTGTATGCTGAAAATATAAAGGCAAAGCATGCTCAATGCAAATCTAAACCTTAGGAAAAAAAGAAAAAAAAAAACTAAATAATGTAGGCACGCACATTGAGCACAATCAATTATGAGATAGTCATGTGTTCTAACTAGGTGTGGCCACAGCACCTCATCTACATCACAAAAAATGTCTTTCCTTGCTAGATAGTGAGGAAAAAAGCACTGGGAGTGTCTAATCTAGCTCCCTTGCCTGGAGGGGACAATGACGGGGCAAAGGAGGGAGCCGGAGGGACTAACAGAGGGACAGAGGAGGGAGCCGGAGGGGACACCAGGGAAGGCGAGGTGGGAGCAGAAGGGGACCCCGGCAAAGGCAAGGAGGGAGGGGAAGCCGCAGCAGGCGACAGCGTAGCGGCTGCAGCATCCGGCAGTGCAGTGGGCATAGCAAAACAGGCAGAACACCAGGAGTGGGTGGAGGCAGCGCCGGTACCTTGGGTGCAGCTGCAGGCGGAGGTGCCGCCGAGACCCCAGGCGTAGTTGCAGGCAGCGTGTCATCTGCCAGGACAGGCAGAGCCACAGCAGGAGTCGCTTTGGGTAAAGCAGGAGGTGGGGAACCCGCAGCAGGAGCCTCGGAGGGTGGCGCCGCTACAGGTGGAGCTGTGAGCTCAGGCGGTGCGGCTGGCACAGCGGGGAGCTCAGGCCGTGTAGCAGCTGCAGTGGGCGGCGCTGTAGGAGCCGCATCCGGAGGCGTGGGTCCCACATTGTTCTGGCCCTCCTATTAGCCAGGCGTGCTGCCCGGAAGTGGTACGCGGCAAGCAGTGGTAGTTTTGCGGTGGCGATGCGGGCTTTCAGTACCTGTAGGTGCAACTTAGTGGTGACATCCCAGGCGATCAGGGATTCCTCCTGTTCCCCAGCAAGAAGGGAAGCAGGAGAGAAAGAGCAGTCCCCTAAAAAGATCGCTGGTTCCCCCTGCTGTCTCTGCTCTCTTCTCCTCTTCTTCCTCTGGCTATGGCGGGTCGTCTCAGAGGGAGCAAGCGGCCAGAGCCACCCCTCCGTTACCCTTGTCACGAGCCGCCGGAGGTTCTCACGCACTTCCACGATGCAGGGCGCATTCCCGGGCGGCGACATCTCACGTAGAAGAGTACCGCTCCGGCTAGCTAAATCCAGTGCAACGGGGTCCTCCCGGACCTCGGGCAGTTTCAGCCGGGGTCGGCAGGTGAGCAGGAAAGGAAGCAACGAGCCGTAAATACGGGGAAATACGGGGTTTATTAGGGCGGACAGGAATACGGGGTAGTATACAGCGACAAACATTAATGACAGATCTACGGTACAAAACAAGGGGAAGGCGTGGACTGATATACACAGAACAAGCAAAAAGTAACAGGCAACAGGTGAGTACAATCAGGGTAATACACGTGGGAAATGAGGGAGCGTGGCACACACGAGGATCGGACGAGCCGGGCGTGACAATACCATCTGTATTAATTAATTAAGAATTACTCATATCATGTATGTTACTGAACGGTGTTTTGGGTTGTATCTCAACAGTTGTTACACTTTGTACAGAGAGTACATTACATACTTACATTCAAACAGCATATCTTACCCTTAGATAGGCGTGGCCGTTAGTTTGTGATAATGCCAATTTAAATTGCACATCTGGGAACAACATATTTTAGTTGGTGTGGCTTATCCCAATTGACCTTCTCCCCAGAATGGATAATGTACACCTTAATTCAGTTCTTTTAATGCAGAATACCAAAGTAAAGACATGCTACCAGGCCACAAATATCAGATAAGGGCAACAGAAGAATGTGGAAGAGAAGGGCAGGAGGTGTTGTTAAACAAAGAAAGAAGAATCTCAGAAAGTTAGGACACGCTGTGATACCTGGTCACGCTATTTAATTTCCAAAATTATTCTGCCATAACCATGAGGGCATATATGCAGTGGTAGCTATATATACTTGTTTATTCAAATTTATATAACAGTTTAAGTGTGAGGGGTGAACATGGTTATAAGGGTGGCACACAAAACAGTAATATTGTCTATGGACACACACAAACATAACCTGTCTATTGAGACTAGCAATCATAAGCAAAGAAATATACAGGGTATACAAAAGCCAAACTAAAAAGAAACTCTCTTTTAGGGTGTTGGTCTGTTGGGTGAGTGGTATGTAAGGCAGGATGTCTGGGAGGGAGTTGAGTGCCAAGTTGAGGGACCCCTGTCCTTGAGGTCCACTCTGTTGCCCGTAGGTCCCTAAATCTGTGGGCAATAAAAGTTGGAGTGCTGGCCTCCCTCGTTATCTGTGTGTGTGTGCGTGTGTGTGTGTGTGTGGGGTCACTAACCCCCCTTTGGTGCTTAGGCCAACGCGTACCTCTCATAACAGACTAGGCCTTGTCTCAGGCCACCTGGAATTTAAGCTCTGTGATATGTGCATGATGGGCATGTGTGATCCTACACCATCCATATTATATTCTTCACCATCATTGTCACTTGTCACTGTTATTCCTACAATGTTGTAAGTGTTTAAATTAAAGTCTCTAGATCATTGATTTTCTTTTGAATTCTCCTAGCATTTAAATACAGACCATAAAGGGTAGGCCTTTTACATTACCCAGTTTTAATATTTATTGGGGCTGTCCATCTTTCCCCAGATAAATTCATAACTAACCTGCCTGCCCCCCAAGTCCCGATTTTATACATTCCTCAACTACTTTACACATACGCCTCCCCAATACACTGGTTCCCCTCTGGTTCAGATGCAACCCAAACAGGTCCCACCTGTTCCAGAAGGTCTTCCAGTGCCCCATAAGCCTACACCCCTCTTTCCTACACCACCATTTTACCCACGCATTTAATCCCCTTATCTCAGGTAATTTAGCCTGGCTTGCATGTGGCCTGGGAAGTATTTCAGAAAATACCACCATGGTTGTGCTTCTAAGCTTATCCACAACTTCTTTAAATTTATCCTGCAGAACAGCCCTCCTGCCCTTTCCTATGTCATTGGTGCCAACATGCACCACGACCACTGGATCCAAAAAGCTGGAAGCACCTGAAAGCGGTTAGGTACCATCACTTCAAGTGATTCCACCTCTGTGAATTGTGTATGGCCTTTTCTATGTTCACCCAGCTCTCTCGACCTACCTGTTCATTATTCTCCCCCCTCCCCGCTTGTGACGTGCATACAGTCTCCTTAAAAGGCGTGTTAGCTCTCTCCTTTAACTCATTGTTATATTGGATGAGAGCCAGTTGCTCCTCAAGGTCACGACCCTGGACTATGAGTGGGTCCACTAGCATACATTGCTCACAGACGAAGTCCTACTGGATGCAAACATCCAGAAGGGCAAACATCTTGCTAACACAACACTGAGCCGACCCCATAATTACCAAACTCACTATGACCTCGTCCTTTACTCCCAGCCCAGCATATTAATAAAGCATATTTAAACTTTTAGTTGATCTAATTAATGTATAGTTAAAACAATAAAGTGCAGAGTACAATAAGACACTAAATTGACACTTGCATTAAAACTGAACTTTTTTAAAATTATCCGACAGCATCAGCGATAACAACCTTAAAATTAAACTTTTAAAATAACCCAATTAACAATTACCTATCGGAGACTAATTTCCTGCTGAACCACGTTTAACTAAACTAAAGTGAAGTTGTTCTAGGGAGGCCGAAAAACCACAGGAACCCAATCAAAGCAGGCTACTGCCAGAGCGGGAAAAGAAGTGGAAAATGTCCTCCTGGCCCTGACTGGCGACCGAGCAAAGCTCAAGAGCAACTGACCTTTCTGAGTTAATGTTACCGACATTAAATAATATTACCCCGTAGCTGTTTGATGCGAAGGTGAGCAGACAGAAACGCCACTCACACAACAGCCGCAGCTATCGATAATACTTGCGCTGTCAATTAACAAGGACAGACAAGTACACACGTAGGCCGAGAAAAAAATAAAAGTTAAAAATGAAACAACAACAACCCAGGTAACCGTACTGGCCAACAAACACTCAAATATACTTCTAGATAATTCCAGTCAACTGCTTCAACAGACGCACAACACAAGTGCACACAGCGTCTACAGCACAGTGCAGCAATCCCAGCAGTCTCAGTAAGCCTCAGTCGAACGCCTCAGGTTTATTACATACCTATTCTCAAGGCAATATGTCCAAATAACAGAGGTAACAGTAAAATGACTCAGGATGGGCTCTATCCTCTGTCTAGCCTCGCTCATTGTCAACCCATGATTTATGACATAGTCAAATAATGTTGCCCAGATCTCATTCAAAAATTCTGGTCTTCTTTGTGTTCATTGTCGTCCGCCAGCTCTACCCCTCTCACGCTTCCTCAATCTCTTCCTCTTTCTGCTACTTCCATTGTTGTTAAACAATTATTGTAAATCTGGGGTCTAGAGTCTTCATATTCTGATTGTTGAGTTAACTAATTAGCAATTAGGTGCTTGGCTAAGTAGCATGTGTGAGTGGCCAGTCGGCTCATTGGTGTGGATGTTTTAATGGCTGTGTTCAGGATTGGCAAAGAAGTGACTTTGTGCCAGATTCCTGTGTCATACTTAGAGACATGTGGGTAGGGGAATGCAGAAGGTGTCATGTTTAATTGCAAATTGTGTGCAAAAGTAAATTATGTCTTTAGAATGTTGCTAAAATGAGAGTACATTTTGATCTTTGAGTGTCAGTTTTTCAAGTTGGGCTTTGATTTTGTGTGTTAGCAACTGAAAAAAAAACTAATCGTGGGGTCAGGGTATGTTGGTGCTGGGAAAAAAAAAAACAGATTCATCTTGAAGAATATGTACTGGGACTAGCATTAAGTCATTTCAGCAATCCGAAAAGGACTGTCATTGAATATATCAATATTTTGTCAAAGAGAGACTTTGCTTCCAGCTTTATATGCAGTGTGGTAATGACACATTAAGGTAGATGCAGATAAATAATGAGTTATATGTAAATGAGTTTCATGCTTCAGGACAGAACTACACAGCTGAAAGGGACTGACAGGATCTTGCTATAATCAGTTTTCCATAACTCTACAAATGGCATACTGCTTTTCAGATATATATTTTTCTCCAGTTTAAAGTTTTTTTTACTGACGCTTCAAAGAAGGATTTCTTTTCGCACTGTATGTCAACCACAATGAGGTTTTGTCAATGCATAAACAGTGCTATCCTGTACTATACCCTGAACATTGACTTGAACAGGATTATCATTGTTAGCAGGTATGTAGGTGATGAACTTCTCTGGTCTTCTCCATGCCTTTAATTCTGCCATTTGGACAAGGTGGATGTTCTCAGAAAACATTGCTTTAGGAAGCTACTAAGTAAAAAGTTCATCTTCATCCCCCACTAAAACTGCTTACATAAAATTAAACTGTACATTGTATATATAAACTGTGAGTAGATAATTTTTCTACGTTATCATAACATTACAATAATGTAATTTCTATGTGTAATGCTTAATCTGTCAGGTTGCTTGTCTTTGGGTGCTAAAGCCTGCAGCTGATGTTATTACATATCCAGCGTAAACACAGAAGTACACATCACAAAATATTCACATCTGTTTGGGATCAGAACGGGGAAAAGCTTATGGTTGACTGGCTAAGGCCTGTTTCTCGCCTGCCATCTGTTATATTCTAGGTAAACAGGTGGCTGTAGCAGTCATTGACACTGCTTTCTCATCTTCTGACATTGTAGAATTCTGTCCATGCTGCAAGGTTAATGATGTAAAACTTATTGAATCTGTGTGACTGCTTACATTACTGCCTTGATGATTCCCGATCATAATCAAAAGCAAGATTCCAGGACTCCAGGAAGCTTAGAGTAGGAATAACAGAAGGAAACACACTTACTTAAGTGACTGTTCCACTACCTTAAGTTTTCTTCACGTTCCAGGAAGGTTCGTTTTTGAGAAACTGTACGGTTCGCAGAACATTCTCCAAAGTTTGCAGTAAATATACAAAAAGTATACTAAAATGTGGCATCTGTCATGCTGTGAGCCGGAAAGCAGATGAAGGAGGCGAGAGCAGCCGGATTGATGGGCGAAAAGGGTTTATACTGTTGACAAGACGGGTCGAACATACACGAACGAGTACTCACAGTGATCATGGACAATGACAGATCTGGGGGAAACTAACCGAGTCGCGGACTAAATATACAAATACACCTGTTGTTCAACGAGCAACAGGTGAGAACAATCAGCCATACAGTAAACACGAGGTATCGATATTGTAGTGATTCTCTCCACAGTTCAGAAACATCAGAAACAAATATACAGAGACCTTAGCTTGTTCAAATTTATTTTTTGTTATACAACATATGTTTTATACATTTGTATATTTATGATAGATACCAAAATATATTTAAAATAAGTTAATAAAATAACATTGTTCCAAATTAATTAGATTTTCAGGGTATTACATATAATTCTCTTAGAAATCCTGTCAGGTTAGTTTAGCTAGCTTACACTGTTAAATATGTGAATCAAATAGTCAAAAAAAATCTTAGAAATTCTCTCAGATTAGTGTGTGTAATGGTAAAAAAGCTGAATGTTACAGGAAATCTTTTCAGAAATCATTTCATATGACATATTGGGGGTTTTTCCACTGCACCAGGTACCGTACTTTCGGACCTTCCTTAAAGTACCAAAAGTACGGTACTCCTTTTGTGTTGGTTTTCCACTGGCAAAAAAATGGTACCGCTGCCAAATGACAAAGCGCAGCTTATATCATATTTAATATGTACACACGTGGACAAAATTGTTGGTACCCTTTAGTCAATGAAAGAAAAACTCACAATGGTCACAGAAATAACTT
>JAABNX020000002.1:17121112-17136524 GCA_015163995.2 Mormyrus lacerda | reverse complement strand
TAGATCTGCTGTAAGGTTTCTTGCATGAGAGTATGAAAGTTAGAATTGGCAATGCTAACTGACATACAATGAAAACAGCAAATCCAAATTTTGGAGCTTGGATTCCAGTTGTTGCTGTGGATTGCAACAATACATTTCCTATTTTCATTATTTTTCAGTAAAAAGAGTTTGTAATATCTAGAAAATAAAAGTTAGCTCTGATTTCTTGTCAAGGGAAATGAAAACGAAAGGAGATTTACACCATTTAAAAGGGCCATACAATTTTCTTTTATTTTTTTATGACAAGCCAGTTATTCATGTAGACATACTTGACTGTGCTATGCTTGGAATGCTGTACAGGTATCATACAGGTGAGAACGAAGATGGCCCGGACATTCACTGTATCGCTCTGTTTTGCTTGATCCCTTGGTCAAACCTGGAATTGACCTTTTTGAGGTTTAATTACTGCCTGAATTTGTGAACCAGGTTCCTTTAATCTCCCTTCTTCTTTTCTCCCTCCCTGCACAATCCCTATTTCTTGCATCTCACTCTCCCATAATCAATAACTGAGTGTTTACCACCAGCCCCATTTATTAATTTTTAACGACAGTGTAGAAAGTGTTAGTGTGAGTATCTGATGGTTCTGTTGGTTGAGGACATGTGTGCACAGCTTGGCATGATGATGAGTTTCTATGCAATGTCTGCAGTGATCATTTTATAATAATCTATAATAATTTATCTTAACTGTGGATCTGGTGCCATTTGTGAGGGTTTCCTATTAATCTCCAAGCCATATTTACATTCCTCATTATTATCCCTTAGCGTTTATTTAAATTAATCCTTCAGGACAAACTCCTAAAGAAGGAAAAAAATAAGTCAGTGAATTGATGAATTCATAAATTGAACAGCTTATTCAGTCTTGTCCTATTTACAGGAGATCACTGAGTGATATGTTGAATTTATACTGTAAAGTTTTATTTCAGTTTATAACTGAGGCCTGTCTTTCTCTTAAAGAAGTCATCTTCGATCAAATTGTGAGAGCAGGAATGGCCACAGGGCATCTTGGGGATGTTCAGCATCACATGTATAGACTGTCACCCATGGCCTCAACACCATCTAAAATGCTTTCACTGTCTGAGGACCATTTGGAGTGTTTTGTCCCTGACACCGATGTCCAGGGTTTTCATTTACTCTCTCATTTCAAGCTCCAGTTTAAGAAACATATGGAAGCATTTCTTGGAGGAAGAAACAAACAAAACCAATGAAATACGCAGTAGAAATACTGTACGTAACTAAACAGAGGGAGTAGGTACCATTTTCAAGGATCAGGCAATAGTGGTTTCTAGGCCACGCTGCAAACAGTCTCCTCTATATTAATGTCAGTCAGACAAGGCTGATTGGTCACTGCTGGGGGTGCTGTCGTATAAAAGTCCATTGATCTCCAGTGACCATACTAGCAATTAAATGGGAGTAATTATTCCACGTAAAATAGGCACAAGTAGTAAGTAAACAAATACAGGTAAATCTAATACTAAATTATGTATAGGAACAGGGAAACACTAACATTGTAAAACCCACTACCACAATATCTGTTACTATACTGTACATGTAGAGTACAGGATTGTACCCCTCTGTTGTATTTTGGATTTTAAACTGCAAGTACTGCCACACAACTATTTTTTTTTTTTAAACCAAATCTTGTTTTTTTGAAGATGTTGTTACTGCTGGGCTGTCACTTTCCTGACATTTGAGGTTTCCTGTGGAGGAGTCCTTATCTCTTCCATGATACTTCTAAGCAGCAGCATGTGACATGCTCTGCTAACTCAATCGACCTCGCTGTCTATTTGTTGAGCGTAGGTTTTCTGTCCTTAAGCATATGATTGGTTGGATGTGTGCTACCAAAAAATGTTCCCTGTCAACAGTTTATCAAAATTTCTCATTTTCTTATTGTTTGAAATGTATGTATTGGTAAGTTGGCGTAATGCGTTTATTGCCCAGCCCAACATGGGTGTATTGGTCGGTAGCTACAAATAATGGGGTGACATTAGGAGAGTTTTTGAAATGGCTAAGCTAAGAGATAGATATACACAGATGGAAAATCATAGTTTTACACCAATATGAAGTTAATTTAAAAACTATTTTTTTGGCTATTAAACTCTGGTTTCTTAAGGCACTGTACTGTAGGTGTATCTAATAAATTGACCACTGCATGTCCATCCAGCAATTACCTAAATATACGTCTTTGGCTCTTCCGCTTCTTTTTCCTGCTTGACATCGGAGTCCCGTCAGGCAGTTCAGCTGGCAGATCTACAAGTAGATCGCACTCAAGGGCTAGCTGCTGTAGATTTGCTTCCGCCACTATACTTTGGAGCTGCTGCAAGTTTAGACACACCTCTTCCGCAAGAAACACATCTTTTGTTCACGGAACAAACTTCAATACACTTTAATGATCGGACTTGGATAAACAGACTTGAACACAGACTAAATACACAGGACTGAACAGGAATAACCAGAAACAGCTGGTCACAAGCGGGATTGCACATGAGGTTAATGAGGGGGAGTGGCATACGAGAGGGTTGTAGGGGCAGGTCATGATAATAATTACTATTGTCCATTATAAATGTCATTCACACATAATGATGTACAGGGCACATTATAAAGCAAGGGTGGCCAATCTTATCCAGAAAGGGCCGCTGTGTATGCAGGTTTTTGCTGCAGCTCCCTAATTTACATTACTAGTTAGAGGACTGATTGGCTGAAGAGTTCTCATCCCTGGGTTTGAACAGCTGACCTAAAGGATATCCCAAAACCCTGAATACACACTGGCCCTGTGCGAATAATATTGACCACCCCTATTATAAAGAGAGCTGTCCTGGAAGTGCTGCATCTTTCAGCTAAACCTTCTATATTGCCTGTTAGAAATTTATACCAGAGACTGCTTCTCTAGTGTCTCTTTTTTGGAGAAAGCACATGTTAAATTACAGTGTGTTTTTTGTTGATTTTGTGTGTCACCAAAAATCGATCTGTGTATCAGGAGAATAAATGTGCTGAAGGATAATGTTATTTAAGACATCAACTGTGGTTGGGGGTGACATGATTTATCACATTATTACTTTCTTCAAAGCGTGATAGTCTTTTTGCTTCTTGATTTTCTTTCAATTTGTTTTATTGCCTTGCAACCATAATGAACATGTATGGCCATCATGAAATCCTTGTGATACTCCTGTAGAGCGTGTCCTCACAGCAGGTGGCCCTGGGACCATGAATTGACAGTGCCCAATACCATGACAAATTCCCTGCCCCTCAACCAGGCAGCAGGCTGGTGGATCGGACGGAGCTGGGCATGACAAGAAATCTTTGGAAAAATGAAATAAATTTATTTTGCTATTAATTTAATTCTTTATGATTATGTTATGTTTCCTCAATGGTATAGTCCCCTATAGTTCTATTTATATGATTTCTTTTATAGTTCTTTAAATTTGCAAGATATCACTTAATTACCATCAATACACCTGCTTGGCAGAGGTCTGCACTCTACTGAGAGCATGTTCTAGTAATAGAGAATATTTACAAAAATGTACCACATGCTATGATTAAAAATTATTAAAAATATAAAGTCAAATTAAAAAGTTAGGCTAACAATGAAAGATATGAAAAATTATTTGTCTACACCAATATGTAGGTTAATTAATTAAAATGGATTATGTTCGGGTCTATGCAACAAATGGTGTGGGTGCAGGATACAGGCTCCAGCAAGACTTATTTTTTCTTTTTCTTTACTATGTGCACCCTACCTTAGTTTGTGAGCCTGCCTGTGTGTTGGGTCTTAACCTTTGTGGTGACGATATAACTTGTTAAAGGATGTCTAAATCAGCCAGAAGTGGAAAAAAAGACCAGTCGGCAGAAAGTGCTTCTGAGGGAGCTAGCGCGGCTAACTGGGCTAGCGGAGCATTGACCGTGGCGCACGTTGCTAACTTGCTTGAGGAGCTGAGAGCTAAAATTGCTGCTGATATCAAGTCCTCATTTGACACATTAAATACCAAACTGGACAAAATTCAAGTGGATGTCTCAGGACACGGATCAGCGACCTCGAGTCTAATGCAGAGGATGTCCGTCAACACTTAGAGCAACTTGAAGCTACATGTGCAGCGCTTCAGGAGGACAGCAGGGAGAAGTAGAAGACAAAATATACATATTGTGGGCCTTCCGGAGTCAGTTGAGGGTCCACGGCCGACTTCCTTTCTTTCCCAGCTTCTTGTGGAGGTTTTTGGTGACCAGGCCTTGTCATCCCCACCCGAGTTGGATAGAGCCCATCGTAGCCTCATTCCACAGTGGAGCTTGAATGAGCATGATCATCCGTTGGAGAGTGATCATCCGTTTTCACCACTTTCAAATTAAGGATTTGGTGATGAGAGAGGCGTGGAAACTCGGGACTGTGGATTATCGTGGCCACAAGCTTCGCTTCTACGATGATTACAGTGCCAAAGTGTTGAAGAAGCAGGCCTAGTATAAGAATGACGTGGCGGAGCTGTACAGCAGAGGTCTGAGGCCATCTCTAATTTTCCCGGCAAGGCAAGGTGTCACCCTCCCGGGCGGCGAGAAGCGGTGCTTGTTGTCTGTCTCTGAAGCCACTAATTTTATCCAGTCTATAGAGGATGACCAACACTCACCACCATGATTTGGATTATATTTACAAAATCAGCCGGATTGTACTTGGGCTTCCAACGTCTGAAGGCTGTTTGCTCAGAAGTCAAAGTGATTTTTATGAGCATGGGGAGAAGACTGGCAAAATTTTAGCTAACCAGTTGCGTGGGGTAAGAGCCAAGCAAGTAATAGCAGGTGTTAGAACAGACAATGGAGTTACTATGCTGGATCGAAAAGTGATTAATTAATTTAAAGTGTTTTACTCAAAATTGTATACCATTGATTCTTTTGCATCTTCAAGTGATATGGAGGCATTCTTTAATCTTGTTGATATTCCTTCTCTTTCTCTGGACATTAAGCAAAATCATGAAGCGCCTATTACTCAAGAGGAAATTACAGCAGCCATATCTTCCATGCAATCAGGGAAATCACTGGGCCCAATGGTTTTTCAACAGGTTTTTTCAAAACATTTTATGACGGTCTCTTTCCTTTTTTACGCCAAGTCTTTACTAATTCGCTGGAGTCTGGGGTACTCCCTCCTTCATGTTATCAGGCGTGTATCTCCCTGCTGCTAGAGAAGGATAAGGATCCGTTGGATTTGGCCTCTTATAGGCCCATATACTTATCAAATACTGATGTCAAGATCCTGGCTAAATTATTAGCTCGTAGATTAGAAGATGCCCTTCCTTCTGTAATATCACCCAATGAAATGGGTTTTGTTAAGAATTGTGACAGATGTAGGAATGCACCTGCTTCATTATTTCACATGTTCTGGTCTTGTCCTTCCTTGTCTAACTTTTGAAAGTCTGTCTTTCATACCATTTCAGAAGTGCTGCACTGCCAAATCAAGCCAAACACCTTATCTGCCATTTTTGGTATTCTCCCAGACCTGGGTTTGCCACATGTTAAGCTCAAAATGTTCTTTTTCTTCTTTACTTGCTAGAAGACCTGTCTTACTTAAGTGGAAAGATCCTGTTCTTCCCACTTATGCACACTGGATTAGGGATGTTATGTCGTATATGGACTTAGAAAAAATCAGATACACTGTCCGTGGTTCTGATTTTTTTTATTTTTTTTTAAGTTTGGCACCCCTTTTTAACGTTTTTTGAGAAACCTACCACCATTGTCTCAGAGTAGCCCTCCCCTCTCTTTTTAAAATTACATTTAATGTATTATTCTATAATGGTTAAGTTTATTAAATGTCTGTACTTGTTTGTCATGGTTTAGTTGTATTCTATATTTATTTCTATATTGTGTTTTGGCTGAATGGGGTTTCTATTTTGGGGTATTAACGTTTAAAGGAAAGAAAGGGGGAGAAGAGAAGGGGATGAAAGGAAGAGATGGGAAGGGAAGGGAAAGGGGAGGTAGAAAAGTACAGTATTGTTCTGGAGTGTACTTACTGTTGCAATTTTTCAAATTAATAAAAAGACATTTGAAAGAATTAATATGGATTAATTATTAATATTATTTGATTATTATGCTGGAAAGGTTTGTTTCTCCAATAAACTATTTGTTTCTCCGTTAATGGAGAAACAAATCAGAGAAGCATATACTGGTTTGATTGATGAAGATAGAATAGGCAATGACATGTGAGATACCTCTATGAGGTTAACAAAATTATTAAGATCATCTAAAGTAATATACAGACATAACATTTAGTTATTTATATTGACACCTAAGGAAACACTTAGACAACACACAGACAACAGTGAAATCATAAAATAAGTCTGAATCACCATGCATATGTGTCTGTGGATTATGTTCATATTACATTATGTGGACCATTTTCTGATCCCCACAAGGATCTGTGAATGTGATCAAAAAACTCTTTTGGCTCATGCTTAGCTACTTATGATTAAGGTTCAGGCTGGGTAAGGGTTAAGGTTGTCACGTTGGGATTAGAGTATTCCCCACAGAAATGAAAAAAGATATAATTACAAACTTGTTTATGTGTGTGTCATTCTACAGCCCTTAATTTTGCCTCTCAAACTGAAGTGGAAAAAAAATTTGCTTGTCACAAAATAAATCACACTTGTTTGACTTATATTTGAGGGACAGGCCTAATAATTATGTATCACATTCACTAACCTGTCGCAATTTACATTCCTCAGATAAGTCAGGATGTCTGTCAGCAAGATGCTTTGCCAAGTTCAACGTGTTTGCTCCCTTGGTCTTCGTTGAGTTAAAACATTTTTAAAAACGCATAAGCTTTGTGTGGTTTGTGGGTTTGCCCTGTTTTGCTTTGGACGTCTGCTTTGTCAACAAGCTGTGGACGGTTGGCAAAAGTGCTTGAACTTGCAGCCATGGTTCTCCTGTAATGGCGTAATGGTATATCATTCCCATTTATTTTGTCCTTGCTAAATTTGCATGGGAATGAACATGAAATATTAACCAGTTTGTATACATCTTAAGAAAGCCTGATTTATTTATAAAATCTATTTTATTCCTTACCAACAACTTAAACATCCTAATAATGCTTTCAGCTATTTACAGATTATTTTTTTGCAGAATAATTATTTCAGTGTTCTCAATTGGATTTGTTCATTAGTAACATGTATCGGTAAGCTTTTTTGATTATTTTTGTATTAGGGGTGTAAAGTTGCATCTATGTATTGTGCAGAGCACTAAAACACAATGCAAAAAATATAAACCTGCATAAATATCCCACTTCCGAGTGCAAATGTAAAACTCTTGAGCACAGAAAGAAGAACTGCTTGCGCATCTATCATAATATTGCAATCCAATGGTTTTTTGTTTTTTCCCTCTTAACCTTATAGTTTTCATCACACATCAAGTAAGTAACCTTCAACTGTTCTCTGTGCTTGAGTGAAATTTTTGCAGTTTTGGCTCATGACTGGTTCTGTCGGCGAATGCTATTGGCTGATGAATCCTAGTTTTGGGATGGGCTGCACACTATGAAAAGCTTGTACAAAAGATAGATTGCTGACAATAGTGATGGAAATTCATTTTCCCATTCACACCAGCAACACCATCATCAAATTTGCTGACAACACTATCATTGTAGGACTGATTGACAACAATGACGAATAAGCCTACAGGGAGGAGGTTCAGCAGCTGAAGTAATGTTGTGACAGTAATAACCTGGAACTGAATACATCTAAAACCAAGGAGATGACAGTGGACTTCAGGAGAGCCAAGCGGGCTGAGCACTCTGCGCTCTACATTGACGGATAAGAGGTAGAGAGGGTGGAGAGTTCTTAGGGGTCCACATCTCTGCCGACCTCACCTGGTCCACAAACATCTCTCACCTGGTGGGGAAGACACCACAAAGCGGAAAATGCGTCAGGCCCACCTCCCCCAAAAGCTGCTGACTGATTTTTACCGCTCTACCATTGAGAGCCTCCGGACCTTCTCTTACACAGTGTGGTTCAGTAGCTGCACTGAGGAAGGCAGGAAGAACCTGCAGCGGGTGGTAAGGGTGGCAGAGCGTGTATTCGAAATGACACGACCCTCCTCAAAGATATTTACACTGGCAGATTCCACCGGAGAGCCAGTAAATTCATCAAAGACTCCTCACACCCTGGACACTACCTTTTTTCCCCCTTCCCCTAGGGCAGACACTACAGGTCAATCAGAGCAAGGACAAAGAGACTGAACAAAAGCTTTTACCCACAAGAAGTCAAATGCCCCCATCCCACACCACCTGAATGACTGTTTCTATATAACAGTGCCCACCCTCCTGAATGACTGTCTTCTATGCAGCTCTATGCTTAGGACAGGTCATTAAGCACACACTACCTCGACTTAGCTATTGTACTGTACACATTGTACTCAGACACTCATACTGTAATAGGATGGCTGTCTCGTTTTGTATGTTTTTCCTATTTATTACTTTAACTTATACTGATAAACAGAGCTGCTAAACTGTTTTTACTGTTTCTGAAATAGTGACAATAAAGATCTATCTTATCTTATGGTGATGACTATTTGAAGCTAGCCAGATCTCTTGGCTGTTGCTTTCCAAGAGTCATTCATTTTCCTTTTCTTTTTTTTTTAGGGCCAGAGGGTTACTAGGCTAATCTGTGAAACAATCACTAAGATAGGGGTAAGATTCAGACTTAGACATCCCACCAACATAATTTCGACTAGGTTTAGCAGCACTAAATTACTCGTACAGCCAGGCAGCCATGTCAATGATCTGTATTGTAAACATTATAAACGGTGATGCCGAATAATTTTCAGTGAATTTACCACTTTTAAGTCAATGGAAAGAAACAGGCTAGTGGCCAGTGGGAATCATTGCATGCATGTTTGTAAAAAATATTTAAAGCTTGGGTATTAAATTATTATTATAAAATAGAAAAAACATGATTTGCTCTTAACCTAGCTGCCTGTCGACATTCCTCTTCATTGCCTTGATCTTGATCTTCTGTAGAAGCTCTTCATGGTGTGCAGTCAATCACAAAACCAGGAGTCAACAGCCAACAGCATTCGCTAAGAGAAATGTCCATGAGCTCAAACTGTCAAAATCACTCCTACGCCAAAACTTGAGTGCAAAAAATTCACTTGAGTGCAGAGGGCACCTGAAGGTTATGTACTTGGTATGTAAAGAATACTATCAAGTCAAGATGGAAAAAAAAACATTTGAGAGGGAAAAAACACAGTCTGAGTGTGAAATTATCATAGACGTGCACTATTCTTCTTTCTGTACTCACAAGCTGCACATGTGACACAGATATTTATGCAGGTGAATATGTTTCAGTGCACAATGTTACAGTGCTCTCTAGTTTTAGTACCGATGTGATACCATACACTAGTTAATTCAGATAATTCATGGAAACATGACCAATCAGATATGGACTTTATCTCACATTAAGTGTGACCAGATACGTCTGAAATTTGCGATTATTGGTCACTAGTTTGGAACAATTAGCCACGTTAAGCTTTTTCACGTTAAGCGTTTTATAATATCCCAAATCAATGATAAATCAATCTAAATTGTGTTCAAAATAAAGAATCAGCTCTTAAGATAAATCATTTGTGGTGGAACAGGGAAAGAACTAAGCTACACTGGGCTCTGGTGCTGCAGTTTGACACCCCTGACTTATAGTGTTTCGCTTGAACTAGTGGACATACTGCCCCCAAGATTTCTGATGGTATCCTTGAAAATTTGTTAGTGGGGAAGGGGGCTGAGCAGTACATAACACAACTATATTAGTCATTTATTTACTTGATTAATACACTGATGCACTCTTAAGGGATTAAGTTTGACATACAGTACTGAAGTACAAATCACATCTATATTGACATGACAGTAGTTGCAAAAAGGCATTTTTTTCTGCACTTACTGGCAAGTTCGTACTGGTGTTCTCAGCGTACTCCACTGAATTCTGAATAGTGTATTTATTTCTGGAATTTGAAAGCTATTCGCTGAAATCGCAGGACTTTAGCTATACAGATGCTCCTCTACTTATGAATGAGTTATGTTCTGAACAGCCGTTCATAACATGAAATGTTCGTAAGTCGTTATTCAACATCATTTTAAGGGTACACGCAAGTACAAAGAACTAGGATGCTGGAAGCACGCACACTACGCTGCAACGCAGCGGGAGTAGCAGCCAGAAGTCGTACTAGGTGGAATTTGCACACAGAAAAAAATCATGTTGCGGACAGGAAACGGGAGCCCAACAAAGACAATTTGGACTTACAGTCCTCTTAGTTCATATGTCTGAAAAATCATAAGTTGAAAGTTCATAAGTAGAGGAGCTTCTGCATATGCCATAATGCTGTGAAGTATGTGTACCATACCCAAAATATTGATATGTTTGCAATTGTTTTCTAATGCTGTACAGCTAAAAAGATCACTATTTTGTTTTCTCAAGGTGACGCCATAAAAAAATTGCAAGCATGGACGTTTTCAATTTCCATAGTATATATGTGTGGGGGCTTCACACGTTTTGTGTGACTGGGTAGGACAGTTCTGCTAATTGTTGATGGAGATGCAGGCAGGGGAACAGAAAAAGGAGGACGGGGAGGGGGGGGTACATGTAAAAGGAGGATACAAAACAGCACCTTACACTAAACTGCAAAGCAATATGCAAAATAATAACACTGATTTAGTTGCCCTCATGTTTACCTTAACTCTTGTGTTAACTGTACTGCTGAACAAGACTGCTGGTGATGTACTTAGTTTTGTCTTTTATGTTGATGTTTACACAATCAGTCTCCTACTTTTGATTTTTAAATTTAAGTTGAATTCCTTGTCACCAATATTCATAAATGCATACGATAACAATTTTAATTTCCCATATTTTTTTCTTCCTTGTATGATTCATTAAAAAGCCCTCTAAATATTTCCAAATTCAGCTGGTGAATTGCTAAGAATATAAAACACCTACTCTTCCACCCAGGCCTTCATCTGCCTCGATCTGATACGACACCAGATAATTCACATTGCGTATGTAGAGTATGAGAACAATTTGCAGTTGACATGAAGAGATGCATATTAAATCAGGTCAGTCTTCCCAATTCTCTACTTTCTCTAGACATTCATTTTTAAAGTTACCTGAAAGTAAACTATCCACAAGTTCGACTTTGAATAGAGGATATTCAAAGTCAAGGTTTTTATTTATTTATTTGCCAGACCTTGGTCTGGGTGCCACATTTCCATGCTGAGTTAAATAAATCCTTTAAACTATGTAGTGGTTGTGGTTACACATAACAAATAGATATACTTATTTCCAGTGACACCTTACATTCAACAAGGTGCCATGGCTACTTCCACCAGAGATGCATAACAACTAGGTTTAGCCACTTTCCCAACACCAGCAGGAAGGGCAGGAACTAGCCTGGGAACTGATAGAACAGAGCTTTAGTGGGAAACAGCAGGAACTAGTCTGGGCACTGATAGAGCAGAGCTTTAGTGGGAAACAGCAGGAACTAGTCTGGGCACTGATAGAGCAGGAGTCAGTAAACATCTGGAACAAGCCCGGATACTGATTGAGCAGGAGTTTATTGGGAAACGACAGCAATTGGCTTGGGCTCTGATAAAACAGAGGTCGAGAAACAGCAGGAACTAGCCTGGGCACTGATTAAAGCAGAGGTTTATGGAAAATGGACTTAACTCAACTGGGCAGTAATAAAGCAGAGCTTCATGAGAAATGGAGGGTGCTGGACTGGGCACTGGTAGAGCACAGCTTTAATGGGAAATGGCAGGGACTGACCTGGGCACTGGTAGAGCAAAGGTTTATGGGAAATGGTGGGATCAGGCCAGAGTACTGATAGAGCCAAGGTTTATGATCAAGTAACGCGAAATTAGATAAAATGTTTTTAAGTCATTTGTCTTTCTTTCAAGTACCCTACAATTAAACAATTAATCAGTAATAAAGTATACCTTCATTTCTTCAATTGTTTTGTATTGTCATTTTTTTTTTACTCCACACAGATGAACTTCCCCAGACTGATATGTTACAGGAATGAGCTTATGAAAATGACCCATATTGTGTACAAGATTGAATCCATATCTTTTTTTGGGGCTCACCTTTTTCTCCCCTTCATTCAGAATAATTCTGTAAACAAGCAAATTTCTTTAACCTATAGATATGGTAGAAATGTTAGTGTAAATTTGTTAATGTGTAGCATGAACTGAAAGTTTAGAATGCATTACTGATAAATTAGTAATGCAACCAACTGCATAGTCCAAACAAGCTTACTGTATATGCTACAGCGTAGGCTGCAATGTATTATTCCAAACCATTTCATGTCCATGAAAAAATGGGGCAAATCATGTTCCATATTGATTCAAATTAGAGCTGGAAAGATGTGATGCATTGAGTCTCTATCAGTTGAAGTACATTAAAACAAGGGCAAAATATGCTTGGTCATCTCTGTCTGTCTGTCTGTTCTTGTCCCACTCTTGCAAAAGCACAAGAACATGCACTGTGGGTTAGGATTGCAATTACACACTACTTCTTTTCAATCTGTTGTTTACTCATTTTGAAACAATTATTTTAAAATTGACAACCTCAACCTTAAGGTCGAGGGGCCAATACACTTAATTAAGTACATTAGACATGTTGTTTAGTTGCACTACTTATGTAAGCTGATAAAGGCTCTGTAGAGCACAGGTGACAAGTAGATCACGAATTTATGCAATGAACCCCACCTTCCCTTACCTTTCACAAGACGAGATAATCCATACCAGTAGCATGACAGGACTGGCTGTCATCAGGGAATCCCAGATGAAAGCCCAGACCTCCGCAGTCCTCCACAGCTTCTGTCTTTTGGCAGTTTATGCAAGGACTTTGCCTTCAACTTTGAATCGTTCTGTCCAAGGAAATAGCAGGTTTGATAAATCTCAATAGGAAATGTACACCAAGGGGGTGACCTGAATTCCATCTGTGAAGCTTTGTGCTGTGACTATGAAACATGTCCCCTGTACCTCCCTGTTACTCTGTTCTAGGGACACCTTTAATCATTACCATTTAAAGCAAGCAGTGTGCCACTGGCTTGAAGCTAAATATCGTATAGCATTTATTACTTAGTGTGTTTTATTTATTTTGCATTTTCATATACATATAGTAATAAAATGTTTTTCAGAGGTCCATAATATATCTCCATTTTATTTTCTAGTTATAAAAGCATGCAATACATAAGAAGACTTTATAGTAGTGCAGGTTTATTTATTTATTTTTACATTTTGATGACGTTTCACGTTGGGCCTTTAATAAATACTGCCATCTCGTTCAGCTTTGTGCCATAGTCTGTCTGGGTTGTAATCTAGGCTTCCTTTGATATACTGACCACAATAAGCAGCTATTTTTTAACAGAAAGAGCCACTTATTAAACAGAAACCTATGACATCAAAGCAGTAGCTAAATTGTTCCTTCTTGACACTCTCTCTACAGAGAAGGAGGAATCCATGGCCACCTTCAAGGGCAACGAGTTTTTCTGCTATGACCTGTCGCTGACGCCTATCCAGAGCAACACAGACGAGATCACGCTCTCCTTCCGCACACTGCAGCGCAATGGCCTCATGCTGCACACGGGAAAGTCAGCTGACTATGTCAACCTGTCACTGAAGAGTGGCGCTGTCTGGCTTGTCATCAACCTGGGCTCAGGTGCCTTTGAGGCTCTGGTGGAGCCTGTCAATGGCAAGTTCAACGACAACGCCTGGCATGACGTGCGTGTCACCCGCAACCTGCGCCAGGTAAACACTCTTTCTTCTGGAGGCTCTGCCAACAAGCATTTTTCTTTCGTTTTCTGCAGCTTGCTCTGGACAATATGAGGAACGGCATCACATTGTGTATTTCAGCGTTTATGGTGCTCTAAGCATCTGCTGCTGTTTGTATGAGATCATGCTAATGGGGTCGTGTGAGGGTCACAGGGGTGGCACCCAAGTTGAGCTCACAGTAAGCAGTGATTATATGCTTCTGTGTTGTTAAGCATATGCTGCATTTAAAAGGGGTCGTATTACATCCTCATGATATTTTGGGGAGCCGCAAATGTTTCAATTATTTATTCGGATACTAATAATTATAGAAGAGCATAGAAAAAATATTTGTACAATATTTGTATGTACAATATACATTGTATAAATTAATTACAATTCAAATGGATCTATAAGGGAAATGCAGAAAAAAAAGTAAAAAGGAAATCAGCAGTAGTCTGTGCACTAGGCATGCAAAGATGCATCAGTGCAGCATTATGAATTGATTACTAATAGTCTTACTTCCAGGTTGTGTGCTCCCTTGCTCACATGCTACAGGTAGACATACAAAGTAGCAGTACCAGCATGCAAAAATGCAAGATATTTGCATCATTCTGATGTGTTAATCTTGGGGGATATTTAAACTCAATCGATATTCAAAGTTATTAGCACCAAAGCTAAAGACACAACACACATCGTTTTCATATTGCTTTTTTTTCAGGCAAATTTTAGGTTTTCAAATTAATCTAACAATGGAGAAATGAAAGATTTTCAGTCTATTGAATCATTCTCTAAACTGAATTAAACTGAATTGAATTGGGGCCAATGATTTAGACCCCTACTGTGCACCAATCAGCAGTTACAGATGACAAAAGAGAGACATAATAAGCTTCTCTTCTAGTTCTACGATGGAAAGGAATAACTTGTCAAAGCCTGTAATCATGATTCTCATTGGCTGCTGCTAAAAATCCTTATGGAAAAGATCTATTTTGTTCTATCCCTGACAAGATCACAGGTACACATTCCTGCTGAGGTAGGACTGTGTGAAATGGGCCAGCTTTCCGGAAATCCCCGATCTGCAGCTTTATGCATATCATTTGCACTGTGCTAACATTGCACAGCCTTTCCATTTAGGGAATGGACTCAAGAAGTTAAACCACATGACTTGCAAAAAGGTCAACCTTCGCAAATTTACTAATCCTCAAAAGGAAAGCCTTTCATAATCCGAATGAGAGGATGCAAACAAGCATGCTCCTGACTTGAGAAGGTATCCGGTTATTATTAATAGAAAAAGATAATAATTATGTCTGTGCTATTTCAGAGGCTACTTGTTTCTGATATGAGTAAACTTACATAGCTCTTATAACAGTAGTGTCATACCTCCAGGATTATGGGCTCAGACCCCACATTATCGATATGTGTGTGAAGTGTGCATGATCATGCCAGGTCTGTGGGGCTTCTCTCCAGGACCTCCATTTTCCTCCCATGGGCAAAATGGCAGGGCAGCTTTTTAAATTACTTGCGTGTCGCTAAGTATGAACCTTTCCATAGCCTCGCAACCCAGCCACGTGCTTTGTACCCTCAATTTAAGTTAACAATTAATGCAACTTAAATACAACA
>JAABNX020000002.1:17093359-17112733 GCA_015163995.2 Mormyrus lacerda | reverse complement strand
CACTGTCCAAGACAAAGTGAAATTGTTTGGCTTAGATTGTGGAAGTTTATATTTCTGACCTGGACACTGATATGTTTTTGTACATGATATAAATTTAAACAATCATCAAAGTGTATATAAATAAATTTTGTCATTTTGTAGCCTAATTGTAAAACTAGTTTTCTTTGGCAGTTTATAATTTGATATTTTGGTAAAATCTGTCTGGCTACAAATAAAAATCACAAAAAAATTTTCTTGGTCTCTATATAATTGAATATGCTTTTACACAGGCTAGCCTGAATCTCGGCGCAGGCTAATCCCAGGCTAAGAGTGGCAAAGTCATTGTGTCTCTGCATTTTCTCTAGTAGAGAGGTCTTTTTTCCCCCATCATTATTGTTTAAAGAACCATTATCAACCCCAATAATAATGTCATTTATCCAGCAGTGCTGATATGCTGATATATTTAGAGAATCTTAATAATGACTTGTCAGCTGAGCCCTACTGTGCCTTGTATGTACGTAAAAGACCATTTATCTGGCTTCTGTTTTTTGTAGACATAAAAAAGCAAACGGCTGCACAAAAAGATGGAGAGCAAGTAAGAATAACAGTGACAGACTAAGTAGGAAAATGAGAGTCAATTACCAGCCCTGAAATTATTGATGAGCAATTTGCATTAAAACTCATGAGCGTCCCCCCCTCCCCCCTGATGATCTTGTAATGTCACAGGGACATGGACAGATCTAAACTAACACTTTATCCATCAGACCAATCAAAGGCTCTCTCCTGTCAAAGCGACCTCAATAAGTCAGAACGGAGACATCTCAGGGCTATTATGTGCACTAAAGGAGAAGCAGAAAAAGATGCTGCCCCGACATTAGCACTGGACATATTTAAGATTTTTAAAGAATATTTTAAAGATCCGCTTATTACTGCTACTGCCAGTACCTACTGCCAGGGACTCAATTCTTTGCTGAATCGCTTGTCTAAGCTCTTTCTTCTTTGGGAAAATGTAAAACAGCCAGCCTCGTAAACCTTGAGATTGCATACATTCATAACAAGGGTCATGCCCACATATCTCTTCTTGTTATGTACCAGAATGACTGAGAGTTAAGAAACCTAGTTATATACAATATAATAGGAGCAGCCTGGCACAATGTAAAATACAGACATGTAGAAAATTTATGTGATATAAGCCAGTGTTTACCATTAAGTCAGCGTGCGTGCTGAAGGCACTCTGCGAATCCTCATGTTATCAGGCTACACAAGTGCAGAATTTCATGAGCATACAAACCCTCATTACTTTTTTCCCAAATGCACAAAGCATATAATACGGTTTTTATTTTTTTTAGAAAATCATCTTCTGTGCTCATAACCTCACAATCTCCTCCCTGACACAGATCTATGCAAAAATTCACTTTAACAGAATAGGGAACAGATATTATCAAATCAAACACTGGTCAAATAAATTACAAAAGTTCCTGTGATATTTCCACTATTCCATGCAATTTGTAACCTAGCGACAGGCCCTGTTATGCTGTGCTATTTGGATGACAGGCATGATAAATTCTGAGCTACACATGAAAATGGCTCTGACTTTACTGTCATACACTAATCAAGGAAAGCAAAATATAAACAAGCCAGAAGCATACTGCTTTCATCTGTTCATTTCTGAATTGAATATGAATAGTGAATATTAGTTCTGTGCCCTGATTTCCATACTTGTATCTGTTCACCTTTAAGAATTTTTAGAATTATCCCTATTTTGGGTTTTTACATATTAAATTTATTGTGTATGCCAAACGCGTAAAACTTTTTCAGTTAAAAAATGCAAAGATGTAGTTTGAATGTTCATCATTGGGAATGAACTCATTTAGCTAATGAATAGTGCATGTGAAAATATAATGTGATTTGGGTCCTGACAAGCCAATCACTGCTCCATCTTTTCACCTGTGCTACTTTGTGGTCTGTCTGTCAACACGGCCTTGTTCTTTAAAAGACCAGATGGCTTGCAACCGGGCAATGGTTGCATGAGCAGATGAACAGATGTCACACATTCAGCAGAGATCTTACAGATTAGAAAACTGCTTTTATGTAATTTAAAGTTGTCTAAGCCATTGTGTGCCCTTTGCTGCCTGGCATAGGCTGTCAGGGACTCCCAGGCTGTCCACATTTTTGCTGCCTCCCAACTCCCAGGGAATTGGGACAGAGCAAAATCATGGACCATTTGGGGATCCCCTGTAATCAAGCCCACAAATTATATATGGAGCTGCTTAGTTAAAAGTACTTTGTGCTCCCTTTAATGATGGCGGGGGGGGGACACAACCTTTACCCCTACCCAGCCTTAACGTTAACTATATGCAAACAAACACCATACAACACTTTTGACGTTTAAAATTTTTTGCAATCACAAATTTTTATAAAGTTGAGATTATTCTTGTGTGTTGTCCTCACAAGGTAAAATGTTACAGGATTTTATCATATTGTGGGGAAATCAGGTCCTCATAAACTAATACAGTAATTACAAAGATTACAGAGAGAGACACAGAGAGAGAGACAGAGAGACACTAGCAATAGCAATTAGTCAAATTGCTCTCTTTGTACTGTGGAGGTCAAAAGAGCTCCTGTAGTGGAGGCAGGATTTGAGCCCCCAACCCTGGAGGTGTGATAGGTGTAATATTTTGTGCAATACAGTGGTCATTTATTTTGCAGCCTCATTATAGAGAGTTTTTCTTACATCATCTTGGTTTAGCAGTTAACACAGTTAGTATGGTCAAGAAATCTATGCTACAGGCTGTATGTGTTTGTGTGCACCTACCTCACATTGGGCAGCTTCAAGTGCCCCTTGATACCCTCACATGACCCCATCATGGATAAAGCACAGGGAGTCTCCGCAGCAGGCTGTATGTGTCTGTGTACGCTGACCTCACAGTGGGCAGCTTTCTGGTGAGTCGCCCCTGATGCCCTCACATGACCCCATCGTGGATAAAGCACAGGGAATCTCAGCAGCAGGCTATATGTGTCTGTGTACGCTGACCTCACAGTGGGCAGCTCTCCGGTGAGTCGCCCCTGATGCCCTCACATGACCCCATCGTGGATAAAGCACAGGGAATCTCCGCAGCAGGCTGTATGTGTCTGTGTACGCTGACCTCACAGTGGGAAGCTCTCCGGTGAGTCGCCCCTGATGCCCTCACATGACCCCATCATGGTTTTTAACACTAACTGATCTTTTCCTCTTACCGTGTTCCTTTTGGCTTCTTCCTCATTTCCTATGGTGGCCATCAAGGCCTGTGACGCTTGATTTAAAAGTTTTAGGAAGGACCAATGACGCACCATTGCAGCGCCGACTCATCTATGTTGCCACTTGTGTATTTGCCATCAGGTTTTATTTGCCTTATCTGTGTCTTGTTTCTTTTTTATTCAACAATGACAAAATCAATCAGTTTGTTTAGAAAATGTGAATGTGTCCTGTACAAATACCTGTTTTGTATGCAAATCTATTAAGATCAAACTAATCAATTTATTAAAATGTTTTGAAATGCTCTTTGAATAATACAGGTTCTGTCATAACAAAACACAAACTTCATGCTGTTCTTGAATCAGCTGATGACAGTAACCTTCACATCTTTTAGCAAATTACACATTACACAGCCAGATACTGTACGTACTATTGCCATCTAGCACTGTATGCAAGGCTTTATCTGCATTTATTTAAAAAAATAGATAAAAATATAATTTCTGCAAGCATATACTGTTAATGTACTGGATAGACTGTTAGTTATGTTTAATCAATAAAACCTATATTGGATTATTATGGGGAAAGTCTGAGAAATTTGCAAGATTCTAAGTGAAATATTTTCATCGGTTTGCCCTGGATGGTCCAGTATTGATGGCGTAGCTCAAAAGACTAACCTAAGTGCCCCTGTATCAGATGTCTCTCTCACCACTCACAACAGCACAGCAAGACTTTTAATGAGCTGGAACAAATTCATGCATTGTTACATTGTTGTCCTTAATGCATGAATCATTGTTTAATAATCCATTTCATAAGAAATTACCAGCAGGATTTCCAATCTAGAAATTCTCAAGTTGGCTGCTGATATAAAAGTAATATTTTCTGCAATCTGGTTCCCATTTATTTGTGTGCGTCCTTGATTTTCATTGGGGCAGGGAGCATAATTAAATGTCTGAAAATCACAGAAATTCCATCTAAACACAGAATTAACATGCACTTAAAGCCCTTTTCTATCAGTATTTTTCCTCTTTTATTTCTAAATCTCAGCATTGTTTTTCAAACTGATGTGATGCTTTATAATGCAAAAATCAAGGTTCAAGGTTCAAGGTTGCTTTATTGTCATTTCAACAATATACATGGTACAGTACACAGTGAAATGAAATAACGTTCCCTAGGACCATGGTGCTACATAAAAAAAACTGGGACAGTACAAAAAAAAACAGATTGCACGTATGCCACATAGACAAGACAACTATGTAAAGTGACAACAGACAATACATAAATGAGCAGCAAATGAGTGCAAAAATGCCATTTGAGTAGGATTTTATGAAATTTATATAGAGTTCATTGTAAAATAAGTTGCCAGTTGTTTTGAGGATGGCATGCATCTTCTTAGAAAGCTCACTGACATCCCAGCCATACCTTTTCTCAAGCTGATTACGACCCATACTCCATGCTCCCCCCTCCCCCACCCTAATAGCAGGACTTCCCCAAATCCTTCTCAGTGGAAGCTAATCTCCAACTTTTGTGTTTTTCTACTAACCAAATTCTTCAGAAATTTCAGCATTTTTTTCCTGAAAGTAATGTTATCAGTTGGTTTAGACAATGTGAATGTGTCCTGTTGTATTTTTTATTTTATTTTTGGTTTTTTATTTGCCAAATACATTACAAACCTTATATTTAATGCTAAGTTGTTATATATGTATCTTTTACCTTTTTTTTAAAGTCACGTTTATTGTTCGGTTATTTTCATGAAGTCACTCTATAAGGATGACGTGGCTGAATGGTTCCGTATCGCCTCTCCTCAGACTGCAGAACTGTCCTCTCTTCATCTCAAAGTTTATCATTGTTTCTTTTCCTTTTCCTCCTGTTTCCCCCCCAAGCACGCAGGCATTGGACACGCTATGGTAAACAAACTGCATTATATGGTAGATATCATTCTAATTGTCTTATACTTTGGTTTGCCCTGGGTTTGTCTTTATCTCCTCTTTAGTTTGCTTTAACTAAAATATACAAACTTCAATTTCAAGGTATAGAGCCAATGTTTTAATTCATTTTTTTTTTCTCACTATTGTCTGTTTTATAACTCCCTAACCCAGCAGCCTCCATTAGCCCAGACAGCACCATAGCACTTACACAAATCAGTATATCATAAATTATAATATTCAACTGATTTATTTTTTTTCCTTTTATTTGTATCTTCATATAAAGATAATTTCATAACATGAATAAGACATCAATAACTAATAATGTGGATTTTCATTCAATTTTAATTGCCATAAACATTAGACATTTAATTCTGATTCCAGTAGCAGGCTGTAGGAATGGACAAGTCAAAACGGAATGAGTTCAACAAAATATTCTTTCCATATCATTTCAGAAAACATGTTTGTAAAAAAGATTCTGCAAAGTTTAGTATTTTCTCCTCAAGTATAAAGACTATGTATATCTCGGTAATTAATGCCAGTTATAATTAACAGGCCACCGCTGCTTATTGATTATTTTATAATTAATATCAGGAGTTACATTCACATCTCAGCTATTGTCAATTTAGACATGTAAAAAAATCTAGTAATTTTGAAATATGTGTCAGTGTAAAGACCTGCAGCACTATCAATAGCAACAGCCTGTTGGAGAATCAGAGGACTCATGGCTAAACCAGGATTAACTCAACTGTGATTATAGACACCTCATGATATTGAGCTGTATGTGCAACTCCAAAGAAAACAATCATTACTATGATGTTGTAATATTTTTCATCATAAAAAAATTATACTGAAATCACTTGGCTATACCTCTGTTTGGATATTATGTATTTACAGTATTTATAATATATAAAATTAATAATTAATTTTCAGAATTCCGAGGCATGTCTGGTTATCAGCGTTTAATGAAGAGTTCATTCCATAACCATTCTGTTACTCCATTTAGCTTAGAAAATATGTTCACTCTTATCAGAAAATTATGCTACATATATTCCCATCTTACAATTCCCTAGATACAATCTTGCTAAGGCAGAGTAGTTATGTATCCAAAGATGACTTGCTGACTGGGCTCTGTCTCCTGCTGCCTGCCACTGGAGTTAGAGAAAAGGAGATGAGCAGTTACAGGGCGCAGTGTCCCGCATACTGCTCCATGCCAGGAATAGCACTGCAAACGTGTCCAATCTACTGTCTTCATTAATACTAACAAAAATGCTCTTGATGAATTTTAAACCCGTATGCCATAATGCATTTAATTTAACATAATCCTTTTTTATACAAATCAAATACTCAACATTTTTCTTATACATGTTTTATGGATATATTAATTTATTATATATTATACTTTTATATTTATTTATGATAAATTACCAATTTATAAGGCGGATGAAAACAGTTTCTTGACCAAACCTACCACATTCTACATTTTTATTATAGATGTATCCTTACAATTTTATAAGCCAAATTGTCAACTCACATTTCACCCTACTGAAACCAGATGGGGAAAAGGCTTTTATTTTAAATTAATGGGGGAGTCAAATGGTCCAATTTATAGAAATGTTTGCTAAATATTTAAGGGAGATTGACAGTAAACAGTATTTTGTAATCTAATATTATGTTTTTGGGGTGTGCGGGGTTATACTCTTTATAAAGGTGCTTCATAAAGTACAATTAGAAGAGTGTTTTTATTACCTTAATAAAATATTATTAGCTGAGGTAGAGTGTGGGTGAGTTTAATGTCCGCTAATGCTATGCACCACTATGTGTAATGTCTGCTGCACAAAAATGTGGGTATAATCATCTAAATAATTGCTGCATCTTTAGCGCAGTGTGTATATCTCATTGTCTACTACTCTGTGCACACTGGAGTAACACTGTGCAGACTGTGAGGTGGAATACATTCTACCACACAGTGCATGCTTGCATCATTTGCAAGAGTCCAGAAAATAACATGGTAGCAAAACGGTGTCGAAGTAGACATTCATTGAGCTAGTGTAACTAGACATCTTAGGAAGCACTTTCTATCTCTACATTTTGACTTTTTTTCCATGCAAAGTACTCCTCCATTAATTCCTTAAAATAAAAGCCTGCACCCACCCCCCAACCCTAAAATCTCTCTAAAATTTCTGTAAACCTTTTAATTTGACATATTTTATCCTCTGTGATACCATGGGTTCAGTCTGTTCTGTATGTCATTTGGGTTTCGCTTCCTGCTTCTGCCTGACTGCACGGCATTGCTGATATCTGTGCATCAGACCCTGTGTATGCTATACTGCTGTGAATGTCCCTTTTGCTCATGTGTTTGCTTCCTGTTTCATGGCTCTTTTAGAAGTTTTGTTTGATTCTACTTCCAATGTGTTTTCTTGCCTTTCCTACGTGACTGATTCTCCTGTTCACATACTTCTGCTCGGACTTCCTTTGTTTCCTTGATTTCATTCAGTTGAACTTCTGTTATTTTAATCATCCACCCTGGCTCCTACTGTATGTGCATGGGTCCTGCTTATCCAATCAGCTCGAATGGATCATTTTCTTTCTGTTTTATGAATATGAACCTTAAAGAAATATTTAGTCAAATTTGATTGGGTCTACAAATCAAATTGCAGAGAAATTTCTGTAATCTTGTGTTATTTGTTTACTAATTCTATTACTATACTAAATTTACTAAAACATGATACTAATAATGTTTGAATGAAACCTTGTGACTGTACTAACAACCATTTTTGTGTCTGACTCTCCCCTTCTCAGTAAAGTACTAACCTGTTCTATTCACCCCTCAACCAAATTCCTTAATACTTTCAACAGAGAAAGATATCCCCCGTATCATTCTGGTAAAAGACACACACATACAAGCACGTGTTTGCACACATACAGACCCACTCACACTCAAATCATGTCCTTAAAATCCCTTCCCTGCTAACTTAGACAAATCAAGAGAAGAGCAATAACAAACTAGGGAATTTTCTTGAAGTCTGGGAGGAACAAACCTACAATTTCTGCATGACCTTGGCATCTTTTATTTCACTTCGCATTTATAATTATCATTGCTGATCCTTCTGACTCTGACAGTGATCCTATTGCCAGCCAACTACTGGAGGAATTCAGCCCTACACTGTAGCTTTGTTTTCTGTTTCCATCTGCTAAGTCAGGAGGGGCCATAGGCTTGTGTCCAACTGTACATGAAAGTAGAACAACCATTACAGCTAACTGGGTTAAAAAAAAGGAGGTCCCTTTCTCCAATCTCAGGTCCTGGAGAAGTTTCACGCACAAAAAAATTGATCCATCATAATCTAGTAAATGACATGGCAGCTGTACCACTGAAAACATCCAGTTCACTCTACTCTGTGGCCCGCCAGTGGTCTGAAGTTGATCTAGCATTAAAATTTGAGAGTATGGTCCTGTTTCATGTCAAGCTCCAAAGCCCAGACTGGGTGTTATTCAGTGTTCCTGTGAATGTCTCCACACAAGTCCTGCAGGGCTCAGAGACAACAATATGTACTAGAAACCAGAACATGTATTAGAAAACGTGACAATGTTTAACCAGAGCGACTGCATACCTGAGGCCTCTGTGGGACTGGACTGGCACTGATAAAAGCCAAAAATTGTTGTTGTTACCAGTGAGAAGCATTCAAAGGCTTAAATGATCATATTCTGAGTAGAACAAAACTATTTTTGACAATGCTTTAACAATTATATTGGACTTGAAACTATGAAAATCTGATTATTTGGTGAGTAGCATGGTAGAAGACCTCTTTCAATTGGTTTTAAGAGTTCAGATACACACCACCAGGGGTAAGAATGTGCCTAGCACTGTGTCTATACTATCAAGTATGCCCTTTTGAATTAGCCCTGAAAAAGTGGCTTCTGTTTTAAACAACTGAGATAGCTTTTATTTGATCTATGTGATCAAAGGCAAACCACAGCAAGAGATAGCTGAATATCTTTTAATCCCTGAAACTGTCTTTGTGCTTCCATAAATATTGTTATCTTTAAACCGTTGCAGACTGAAGCAGAGCTGGAATTAATTTCAGTTGTGAAGGAAACTGTCATGATATAATCCAATTCAGTTACAGGCTTTTGGTTTAATGTCACATTATACCAAATAACTAAACACACTGGTTACAGACAGCTGGACAATGTGTATGTGGAGGTGGGCTATACATACTGATGGTGTTTCATGGATGATTAGTAAACAAGTGACCCTTCAGGCTGGGTTTAATCAATGTGAAGGAGAGTCTGCAAACCTTTGCCTAATGCATCTGTATAGAGCATCTGTATCTGGCTTGGCATCATGAGTGTATGTGTGTGTGTGAGTATATAAACTATAATGCCAAAAGTATTGGGACACCCCTCCAAATCATTGAAATCAGGTGTTCCAATCACTTCCATAGCCACAGGTGTATAAAATGAAGCACCTAGACATGCAGACTGCTTCTACAAACATTTACAAAAGAATGGGTCACTCTCAGGAGCTCAGTGAATTCAACTGAGATACTGTGATGCTGCCTGTGCAATACATCCATTCATGAAATTTCCTCGCTAATAAATATGTCACGGTCAGCTGTTAGCCGTATTACAATGAAGTGGAAGCAATTGGGAACAACAGCAACTCAGCCATGAAGTGATAAAATCACAAAGCAGGGACAACGCTTGCTGAGGCACACAGTGTGCAAAAGTCACGAACTGTTTTACAATACCTACAAACCTCTAAAATTTATGCGGCCCTCAGATTAGCTCAAGAACAGTGCGTTGAGAACTTCATAGAATGGGATTTCATAGCCAAGCAGCTGCATCCAAGCCTTACATCAGCAAGTGCAATGCAAAGCGTAGGATGCAGTGATGTGAAGCACGCCATCACTGGACTCTAGAGCAGTGTTCTCTGGCGTGACAAATCACGCTACTCTGCCTGACAATCGGATGGATGAGTTTGCCGATTTCTAGGAGAATGGTACATGCCTGACTGCATTGTGCATTGTGCTAAGTGTAAAATTTGGTGGAGGGGGGATTATGGTGTGGAGTTGTTTTCAAGGATTGGGCTTGGCCCCTTACTTCCAGTAATGGAACACTTAATGCTGCAGCATTCAAAGCCGTTCGGGAATAGCCTTTCCCAATTCCAGCATGAAGCAAGGTCCGTAAGGACAAGGATGAGTGAGTCTGGTGTGGAGGAACTTGACTAGTCTGCACAAAGCCCTGACCCCAACCCAATAGAACATCTTTGGGATGAATTAGAGCAGAGACTGCGAGGGAGGTCTTCTAATAGAAAGTGCCCGACCTCACAGATGCTCTACTGGAAGAATGGTCAAAAATTTTCATAAACAAACTCCTAAACTTGGAGACAGCCTTATCAGACGAGTTGCTGTTACAGTATAACTGCAAAGGGTGGACCAACTCATATTAAAGCCTATGAATTAAGAATGGCATGTCATTAAAGTTTATGTGTGTGTAAGGACAGGTGTCCCAATACTTTTGGTAATACAGTGTGCGTATGTGTGTGTGTGTGTATAAATACACAAGATTTGAAAGACTACAACAGCTAAACACCATGGATTTATTGCCAGTATCATTGGCCCTGAGCATTTTTTCTTGTTAAGCAATAGGCAGAAATTCACTGACATTCATTTACATCCCAGTGAAGTTTACTGCTTCACATTGTGCAAAGAAAAAGACCTCTGGTCTGGTGGCACCATGTCAGACAAACCACTTTTATTTCACTTCACCTGAAGTTGTTTTTCTTATACAGTATGAACAGTTACATCTGTTGCATAGTGAAATCCTTAATTCTTAAATATAACATTCTTAGATATGAACTCCAAATCCCAGAGTGAAAACAATCTATTTTTATGAACCATCAATATATCCGCAACAGACAATCTTATCATCTTTATAAGCAAGCCCCAAACAGAACAATATTTTTGTACTAGGCATATGTTTTTGTTCCTAAGATGACACAATCGATATTAATATTATGTAAACCTATTGCTCAAAATCTTAGGAAAATGACATTTAGGAAACGCACCACAGGGAACAAGCCAGAGGCAACATTTGACAGGAGTATGTGGCAAAGCACTTACTACATGTATTCAACACAGTGCATTAAATAGGGGAAAGGCAAAGTAGGAAAAAAGAAAGTGATGATAATTATAATAATACATTTTATTTACATAACTCTTTTCAGAATCTCAAAGACACTTACATGGAATAAGGTAAACAGATAACAAAACAACAAAGCACATTATGGATTGTGTTTGAAATCTGAGACAGAGACCGATAGACAAATGTCACTGGGGAGAGAATACCATAGTAGGGGGGGAGCTAAACAGGAAAATGTGAGGTCACCATAGCCATGAAATTTGGATGGGGGAATGAGGATAGAGCCTGAAGAGGAGGCTCTAAGACCGTGGGGAGGCTGGTAGGGGAGAAGCAGTTCAGAAAGATAAAATTGGGCTTGGTTGTTGAGAGTTATGAATGTCAGGGGGAGTATTTTAATGAATATGTTCTTTTGTAGGGAGCCAGTGAAGGCTCTGAAGTATGGGAATGATGTCTTGGTATAGGAGCAAGTGTGGGAGAGGAGGCAGGCACAGAGTTTTGAACTGTCTGTCTGCAGTTTATGGATTAATTTTCCAGTAACACCAGCAAATAATGAGTTGGAATAATCTAGACAGCTAGAGATAAAGGTATGAATAAGTGATTCCGCAGCAGAGTTGGAAAGGAAGGGTTTAAGCCGGGTGACGTTGTGAAGATAGAAGTAAAGCCGCTTTTACTGTGGAATGTACGCGTGCGTCAAATGGTTGGGTTGGGTCAAAAGTAACATCAAGGTTGCAAACCAGAGTACAGGGGGAGATGGTGATGGGGCTTTTTAATGATAGGGGTGACAGCTGCTACTTTGAAGGCAGTAGGAACATGACCATGGGCAAGAGATAGATTAAACGGTGGTGAGGAAAGGAGCAAACAGCACAAGACATTTCTGAGTTAGGGGTGTAGGAAGAGAGTCAGGTGAGCAAGTGACAGAAATTGCAGTAGTGATTATGTCACAAATCTCAGAAATAGTAACAGAAGAGAAGTTGTTTAGACAGCTAAGTGGAGTTGGCACACTGGGTGAAAACAAAAACACTGAATCAGCATTTGAGTGGTTTGTGTCAAGAGAGGCATGAATAACAGAACTTTTGTAGTTGAAAAATTCAAGGAAAGTGTCACAGATTTATGGGGTGGCAGAAATATTGTGATCAAGTGCTTTGAAGAGTCTCTTGACATTAGAAAACAGACACCGTGGGTTCTTAAATTGTTTTTTATGAGACTGGAGTATTAGACAGATTTAGTAGTATGTAAGGCATCCTTATAGCAAGTCACATGTTTGTTGTAGGCCACAATATGGACAGTGAGAATGGTTTTCTTGAGTAGTTACTCTAGTCTATGACCTTTCTGTTTCATGGAACGAAGCTCAGGAACATACCAAGGGGCAGAGGTAGCAGAGGACACCAGTTTGGTTTTCAAGAGGGCAACAGAATCTAATGAGTCAGACAGCACTATTCTGAGGAAGATTTGACAGAGAATGTGTTACAAAATGAAATATGTCATGTAACATGCTGATGAGCAAAAAGTAGTGAGAAAGAAAACCAGACGGACGTGTGGTCAGAGAAAGGAAAAATAGAGGTGGGCAGGTTGGAAAGAGACAAAGCAGCGGAGCAGAGGAGGACACTAAGTCAAGTGTGTGGCCTTAATAATGGGTCGCCTTTACAAATGTTTTGTGATGTGGTAGCAGTCAAGGAGTGAAAAGAAATCATCTGCAGTCTTGGGGTCACGTTGATCAACATGAATATTAACATTACCACAAAGTAGCAGACGTCACACGAGAGAGAAAGAGGTGGTGAGGAGTTCAGAGAGAATTGCAGGGCTCTGTTTTGCTATGTGGTAGTCAGCAATACTGGTACATAGTTGGGTAATATAAATGCAAGATATTCAAATGATGATTAAAAGATTAACTTCAATGATTTTGAGATTGTTGTTATAAATTACAGTAAGACTACCATGTCCAGCAGGGCAAGGTTTACAGATGTAGCTAAAATTAGGGGGAGTGGATTGATTTAGGGCATATAAATGACCTGGTGGCTGCTGGGTTTCAGTGAAAAAAAGAATGGTGACCCAGCAGGAAGGAAAATTGGATTTATCCTCTGGACGAGGGTCTGGAGAGTATGGAGCATCTAGTGCCATACAGTCAGTACACAGCAGGATGTCAGGACACGTAGGCACAGGACCAAAGACAGGTTAAAACCAGAGGCAAAATCCAGAGGTGAATTCCAGAGAGGAGAGATGAAATCCAGGAAGGAATCAGTCATGTGTAGTAAAATAAGTCCAAATGGAAGTAAAAGTCCAGTAAGTCTGGGGAAGAGGTATCACTAGTGACATGCAGCAGGGCAGCTCAGACCAAAATAGCTCATAGAAGACTGCAGGTGAGATTCTTCGGTGATTGTCGGGCAATGTACCAGCAGAGAGTGAATGGACAACAAAATATATTAACAGATACTAGAGATCATCAAGATTGCTACAATAGATAAAAAGACACTTTTAGGCACTTTTTACAAATGAGGAGAAGCAGCAGTACTCTCACCCAGAAATGACATAGACAAAAACCGAAATTACAACAACGATGGGAAGAGTAATCCAGAAGACAATGAGGAACCAGAACTCCCAAGCAAAGAGAGGCGACAGCCAGTCAAGCTGTAGTACTGACAGCATGAACCTCAATGTGCTGTATTTATGCTTCGTGTGAGTGACTGCCTCGTGGTCCAGTACTGCATTCTTCACATGGATTCCACAGCTACTTATGACAGCTCTAACCAACACAGAGTTTTCTGCATCCTGATGGGGTTGCAGCCCCACTGTTCTCTTGCTATAGTCTAATGTGCCTCTTGTGAGTTGTAGAATCAGACTGTTACATTCTGTCTGATGCGCAGTCTAGGCTGCCCTACCCTACCATCAAGTCGGTGCTCTTAACCAGGTAGCAAAGAGCACCAGCGATTTCAGCATTATAAATTTTCACATCTACCTATTAAAAATAAACAGGCTTTTAGTTTACTCTGAATCATCCATACTTTACAAATGTAAAAAAATATATGTATAAGTGTATAAAAAGTTAGCATTGCTTATATGAATTCAAATTCAAATCATATATCCAGCTGAAGTTAATGAAGCATTATGGGTGGAGAGTATTGTTTAACTGTGTCAGTTACAGAAGTACTGCTTCACTTTAGTGCAGGAACATAAATGTGATGGGAATCACTATGGATCAGTGTGCTATGTGACAGGTAGCCAGTGAACTGGCCAAGGACTTAAAGTATCAGGTAAAAATGTATTTTAGTAGGAATTAAGTAGCTTAACAATGAGCGACGTGAGTGTGTTCGCTGATCTGTTCAAATGTGCTTATAGTCATAGATTCCTGATAATCAGGGATTAATGGTACAAAGGTATTAATGGATTTCTCTGTGAGAGAGAGAAGATGCCAGTTTTATTGTATTTCTTAGATAAAAAATGCATACCACCATATAATAGCTTTTGTCCAAACCATTATACAAATGAGAATCAGAGAGTATGATATAACAGTTTCCCAGGAGCATCTAGGATTAAGGGTATTGCTCAAGGGCTCAACAGTGACATCACTCTGCCAATTGAAGGAAGATCACAGACACAGAGTCTGAGCCCACAGCCAGATCAAAGCTATTGGCAAACTTTTCTGATAACCATGCAGCTACGGCTATGATTGGCAGTCCATGGAAGGTTTAAATGATGATTGCTTTTGGTCATTCAAGGTTGAATCATAAACTACAGCATATCATCAACATATCAATGTGGCTGGATAATGGCTGCATGACAAACAAAATGTAGATGAAAAGACTCCTCTTTAGTGTACGCAGAGGAAGACCCTTCAGATCATCAACATTGCGTGTAAATTCTGAATAAGTCTCATACTTTGTATATAGTATGCAGTAAATACAATCCTTTTAAAAGTCATTTTCAAAAAAAGATTACTTGAAAAACTGTAAAAATTTGTGTTGTAGAATTTGTTTTTTCGTACAAAATAAAATTAAATAAATATGGATATACTAAAAATCACTGCTTTAGAAGTGGCTTAATAATTTTAAACTTTGGTAATTTATGCACAATACAGTAGTTTCGCTAGCATATGCAGTTAAGATTTTCCTGTTTTAGAGGCTTTGCTGGGATTGGATCCTTGTGCTGGGTATTGTTTATTGCCTTATTTAAAATTAAAATAATCACTTCTGTTCGAATGGCGAAAGCTTTCAAAGGTATTACATGTCGGTGTATGCTTATAAAATCTTCTATTTATTTTACTGGTCCTCACAACTTATAAATAACAGGTTTTTATCACATTGTGGGGACATAAAACATATAATATATGGCCCAGACACACACACCTATGGACAATCAGACAATTCCAATTCACCTTAGTATTTTTTTGGACTGTGAGGGGAAGGTGGAGTACCCAAAGGAAATGGGGAGAACATGCCAACTCCATACACACAGAGCAATAGTGGAGAGGAGCGCGGTAACAGTGATAATCAGTTAATGTTGATTAGGGCTGCAACTAATGATTATTTTGATAATCGATTAATCTGTCGATTCATTTTTTGATTAATCGATTAATGGGGGGGGGGCAAATCCAATTTGATTTCCAACACTTTTTAATAACCCAGTCTGTCTTTGTACAAAGGTTGTTTCCAGCAACTCACATAAAAAACAAATGTATGCTACATTAATATACAGTAGTATATTAGCAGTATACAAAAAAAATAATTTTGTATGAGCTGAATCAATGTAATGAAATACACAAAATCTTGTTTTATGAAGTGCAACTAGCATGGTGCTTTGCATAATGTATTCAGTACTCCAGTTTTTTTAATGCAAAAGCACAGACTACCACTGTTGCTACTAAGAATATTATTAAATAATTGTCTAATGTTATTTAATATTGATACACATATGTGACAGGGGGAGAGAGCACGCAAGCGAGTGTGTCTGCATTAAGTAAGCTACTCAAGGCACGCCATTGGTTCTCTTCACCTTTTTCTTTTGCTCTATCAAGCCATGTCTGTTACTTGTTTGTCTTACTCCTTGTTCCTGCCCTCGTGTTAATCACCTCATAACAGAACGACTGCACTCCCGAACGATCCCTGCAGCCTGCACTTTTGCTCCATCTTTCACGCCTCTCTGCATCCTGCAGACCAGATACCTCGACTACTTCGGATTTGTTGGTCGAAGGGATTGCCAGCGCCATAAGAGCTGCCTCCGCTTCAAGTGGAGAACTTTTGCACAACTTTTGTCCCTTCTAGACAACACCCTGGAGCTGAGGACTAATCCCATGGTTTGGAGGATCCCCAAGCCATCTTCTGGTCACCAGAGAGGGTGCTTGCGAAACTTATCTCGGCTGTGGATCCTCAAGAGGTGGAGAGGGTCCAGTGCATGTTGGCTGAAGTGTGAGGAATCACCAAGGGTGAGACTGCAGCCTCTTCGCCTCCAGAAACCACTCAGCCTGCTCCTTCCACCCAGAGGCCGCCCAGCACGCCAGCTCTCCACTGCATGAGGTCGCTCAGCTCAACGCAAATTCACCCACTGGCTCCCCGAAGTTCCTCAGGCTTAAGAAGAGAAGAAAAAAAGAAGCGGGCCGAACCTGCACCAGAGATCATCCTACTTGGTCCAGTTTAGGCAATACTTGACCCAGGTTTAGGCCACCACAGCTCCCAGTCCAGGTGAGGTCTCTGCCACTCCAGTGCCCAGCCCAGAGCCTGTCTTCACCTCTGCTGTGCCCCTGGAGACCCTAGGCCAAGCTCCTGACCCAGAGAGAGCCTCTCTGCTAGTCCTCCAGGTTCCCAGCCCAGAGACAGCCATTATGCCCTTGCTTCAGGCTCATAGCCCAGTGAGGGCTAATCCACCCACACTCCAAGCTCCCGGCCCACTCATCCCAGGCTCCGGGCCAAGGAATGGCAGTGTCATAGCTCATGCCTAACCCGAACCTGATCCAGGTGTCCTGGCCCCAACCTGTTCTCCTCCAGGTTTCTTGGATCCTGCCCAGTCCCCTGATGCTGTGCAGGCACCCACCTCATCTCCTGATGTCCTGCAGGCGTCCTCCTCATCTCCTGTCATTGACTAGGTGGCCTTCTTGTCCCCTGCCTGTTGCAACCAGGCCAACTGCTTGACCCCCTGGTTGCCGCCAGGCCACTTTTGGCCGACCCTGACAATGCCTAGTCCAAGGATTTGGAATAGGGCCCTCTGGGCCTTGCCCTAAATCCCACTCTGTGACCCCCAACCTGTTACTCATTTGTCTTACCTTTTGTTCCTGCCCTCATATTAATCACTCCTGCTGCCTCATTTTTCTCCCTCGTCAATGTCATATATATGTGCTACCCATTCCTGTGCTCCCCAACAGAAAAATCAAGTTCTGAGTTGTATAGGAATTTATGTGATAAAGGAACCACAAATAAACCAAGATTGGTAAAGAGGTAGCACTCACCTCTTGTACTCACTCAAACTCTTGAGAAGCTAGTGAGATTAAATTAGTGTGTGTTTGTGTGTGTGTATGTGTGTGGTCATGTATATATTACATTATAGGGGCCAATATGGCTATTGTGTCTTCTGTTGATCTGTTTTGTCTCTAGGCAAACTGATGTTGAGGCTGACATGATGCTTCTGATGTGCCTCATTACCAGCTTCCCCAGACATCTAGCTGGTAAGGAAATGAGTGCCACGGGTTTGAAATTGTTCAGACATGTGGCAGCTAAATGTGTAGGAACTGGAATTACCGTACGTGTTTTAACGCAGGTAGGAACACAGGATGTGGCCAAGGAGAAGGTTAAAGATGTTAGTGAAGAGCTCTGTGAGTTGACACACGGACTTTTTGCGGATGCGACCCATCGGGTCATCTGATCCGGCTGCTTTGCTAGGGATGATGGTTTGGAGGCAGGGTCTAACTGCTTGAGGGCTGCGGATGGGCGTGCCCTTCCTTGAAAGGAGGGTCTGCATCACTTAATCAAACCAAGTATAGAAGATCTTCAGTTTCTCGGTGAAAGTAATAAGCAGGGGGAGATATTGTCTCTTTACAGTCTGTAATGGTCCTAATTGCTTCCCAGACATGTCAAGGACTGGTTGAATTGTTGAAGTGAATTTCAATCTGCTGTTTATGTTTTAGTTTTGTGGCCTTGATACCCTTTTTTACGTCATACCTGGCTCCTTGAAATTTTGAACCCAATGAATCTTGTCCTGGAATACACTCATGCCAACAGCAAAGAAAAAAATCCATTGATAATGGATGGAGGTGTATCCTGGTCATTCAGTAGATGCAGGTACTCAGCTGGCTTTAGTTTATTGCCGTATAACGTTGCTAAACTGTAATAATGATCCAGTCATTGGCTCTTCAGTATTTCCTAGCATAAATTCAGATGGCAGCTATTTTTTTGGCCGGGCAGTGTACATTGGTATAGCCAAACCTCTTAACTTTCCTGCCCTGAGAGAAATATGTTTCCTGTGAATATACTGTATAATCTAAAATTTACCCTCCTTTAATTTAGCCATTATTTTCCAACATGTAACAGGGTTACTGTGTTATTGTGACTTCCATAAAGAAGGATGAATTTGTGTTCTCTGTTGATGGGAGAAGTGTGCCTCATGTATGCAGGGCCCCTCCCTACTAGTGCGAAATCACTCATACGAGAAATGTCCTATATTTAGTGCTTACTTATGCCATTTCCTCAGTCTCTTTCACAAGTTAATAAGTCGTAGGTCTTTCTAAAGTTGTGGCCCAGAGCAAGTATTTTCAAATTGAGGTTCATCAAAAAAAGGAAAGCACACAAGAAAAATTGAACGACTGAATAAGAAATGAAAAGACTTAAGGCTATCTACTTCATTGTAAATAAAACCAGTTAAAGGCAAATTCTTGATTTTGCTTAAAAAATTACAACAGGAAGTTTAAAAATTTTAATTAAAATAGATTAATGACATTCAAATTCCATCACTACAAGTGATAAACTACACCATTTTTTTTTTGTCTTCCCCTTGTCGTGTCCGGCAGTTTAGCAAGCAGGATGTTAGTCTGGGTGCGTTATTGTGCCAACACTTTTATTTTGCCAAGTGGAGCTTTGGATTTAAGCTCCTCTTGTTACTTGAGGTATACTCTTT
>JAABNX020000002.1:17082962-17093259 GCA_015163995.2 Mormyrus lacerda | reverse complement strand
GGCAGAAGAGGGTTTATAGGGGATCATTGAGAACAAATAGTTAATTTTGGGTAGAACCATCATTTTAATAGAGGCTATTAAATATTGGCTGCATAGTTGTTATCAAAGTAAAGTTGCTTGCCCTCGATTTCAATCTTTCACTGCCAAGTTTTTCTTAGGAACAACTCTTTAATGTGGAACTGTAGAAAGTTCGAGAAACGATTATTGATCTCGGAGATGAGGTTGCAGCTGGCTTTGGGACCAATGCTCTGTGTGAAGTTGAGCTTCATCAGGCAAGTTGAAATGGCTTTTGAACAGCTCTCTTACAAAATCAGTTACTGATCTCCAACCTTTTTCTTCTGGTACGCCATAAATTCAGGGATTACTTCCTCTAGAGCGACTCTGCAAATCAACTATCTTATCCTGCCTCATCGGGTTCTGTTTCACTGTCAGTAGGGTGTCTTCCAGTTCCAAGCAGGCAAATTCCAGGTCTATTATCTGTGTTTGCACCTCCGTAATGCTTGAGGTTTGACTCTGCAGTTTGTCTTTAAACTCAGTGAGGTCATCTTTCATCGTTTTCCTGACATCATTTTTAAATTCATTCAGGTCTCATCTCATATCTTGTTTAAAGTCTTTCAGCTCTTCGTAAAGTAGCACCAGAGTTTGGAGCTGTGCCTTCTGGGCCATCTTTATCTGATGATGTTTTATTGACGTTTATTCATTGTCTTATTGTTCTTATGACTCTTTTGCAAATTCCCTACTTTCATTCTCAAGTTAAGATGAATTCAAAGGGATTTATATTTATAGGATCTACTTTACCAAATCTGAGTCAGAAGAGCTCACCTCTACACATCCATCTCACTGTAGCGCCACCCAGAAGTCCAGTCCTAATTCTTTGTTCTGTTTTCTCTAGTTCCACAAGATATGTTACAGTAGAACTTCCATGCAGTTGTGCTAACATTAGTTTAGAGTTAGCATATAGAGGAATATACACAGTGCCAACTTAAACATGGAATACACTGGGCAAGTAAAAAGGCCTGCACTAAAGCGGCAAAAATTCTAGGTCAGGGCAAAAATTTCTGTTGGTGATGACAGTGTTCAAGCACCAGGAGTTGTTGATGTAGATGCACAGACCTCTACTGGTCTTTTTAACAGAGTTCACTGTCCTGTCCTCTTGTTGTGCCCTGCTAGCTTGATAGCTTTATTCGGAGTCAAGCTATCTAGCTCCATCTCTGTCAGAATCTTGCAGCAGCAGTTGATTAAATTCTTCTTTGTTGTGAGTTGCAGTCGGATTTCATCCATCCTATTCCAAATCAGTTGGACATTCGCCAGGAAAATGAAGTGGAGGCTTGAAGGGGTTAGCTTTTAACCTGGCATGAACGCTGGCTGGCATGCTTCATTTCTGCTTACACTTACAGGATCTTCTTTGCAGCCTCTTTGTTGATGTTTGGGTTCAGGCTTTTCCAGTTGCTCCAGCAAACACTGCAAAATTACATTTGACCATGTAGAAGCACATGACATAATACAGGCCACTAGTTCTCATAGTTAAAATGCAGTTAAAATCACTTAAGTGACAAAATGCATGTAAGGGTCATTTACATGCAACATGGCCATATTTTGGTATTTCTATGTTCAAAATGCATACAGTACCTAGCCTAAGCATATGTAAAGCCCAGATTTCAATAAATGCGAGAATGCGTTTAAGTAAAGAAAAGAAAAAAAAAAGCGTGTGGCTATGTGCTTTTTTTGACTTTCATGCATAGGAGAATTACTGTAACCCCATTATTCTTACCATAGTCATTGATTTTTTTTGTAGGTATTATGAGATTCATATTTGTTCTTGTCTTGGACTGTGATGATGGCAATTCATATTGGATAGCTCAGAGCCCAACCTGCCTGTTAGGGTCTGCTATGTTACTTGATAAGTATGCACAGACATGCAGTCCGCAACATCAGGACAGACATTTGATTCGAAGGGAGTTTTTATGACTTCACTTTAAAGGCAAAGCAGGAAAAATAATGAATTTTCATTTCAAATTTCAGATAACACAAAAATATACAAATATATTTTAGTGCCTCCCTTTATATTATTTTGATGTATGTGGAATGACATCATATATACATATTCTTTCTGTGTCTGCTAAATTAGTCTTTGGCAGTTATACCAAATACAACTGATATATTGAAAATTCATTGTGATAAATGTATTGTTTAAAGCAGAGCATATAATAAGATAATTATCTAGTAAAAGACAGAGATGAGCTTGCAGGGCGTCACAGAGTGTTTCACAATTTCATGCTGGATTTGAAAAGAATCTATTTTTTAATATATCAGAATGATTCAATTTAATTTATTATCATCTCACCACACAGACCAATAGAAATGAAAGACGTTTAAGCATGTTTACTGTTACATTATACAAAAACAATGACGCAATAATATACATTTGGGTCATTCATGTTCTGCCAACAGACTGTAAAGAGCCAGTACTCAATCCCTTTATAATGACCTTTCTTTTGCTTACGAATGAGTTTAGTTTCTGAGTGCTGAATACCTCAGCTTCCTAGCATTTTCTTTGGTACAAAGCAGGCCAGTGAGAGCTGCTCTCCAGTGGTTTACTGTGTGTGTGATAGAAGGGGAGGGACCCCAACACAGGGGATGTTTTTGATGCGTGTGTTTCTGTTTTATTTTCATTGCAAGGGAGATTGGTGAGCTAATATAGCTAATGAGATAGTATTGCAAGACTTTTTTTTAGCTTATCTTAAAGATGTATCTTAAATAATGGTCATGCTTTACTTAAGGCCATGGCTTTAGCAATTAATAAACACATTTATGATGCATTATGAAGCATTATTAAGGGATTCTAAACATGGCTAAAATATAAAAAGATTTAACACCAATCAGCCATGTTTATTCAGGAGCAGGGGAGGGGGGTGATAGATAATCAATATGCAATGCATATGCACAAAGAGCAAAAAAGATATTGTGGTTAGTGTGTCAGTCGTTTTAATGAAGGAGATGACAGCTCTTTGAAAATGAAAGGTGCTCTCTATTAACAGGCATTATAGGTTCAATACCAGCAATAGCACAAACATAGAAGCCAACAATTTACACAACAGTCACGGTTAAACACTAACAAAACACGTATTCCATGGTTATGACATTTACCGTTTACCATTTACATAAATACACGAATACATATATAGATTTATGCTTTTTAAAGATATGAGGGCTGTGGTGCAAATCATGCCGGTAACTGTATAATTAGTCCTGTCAAGCAAACTTCTAGCATCAAAGAATATCAGCCAATTGTGGACAGTGAGTGGAGAAGAGATGATAATGTTTCCCTCGGGGTCCCTACAGATGAACAACAAATTTTTGGTAAAAATAAATAATTTGTTGCCATAAATAAACTAGCAAATATGTGAATCTGTAGAATAAATGAACGAATAAACAAGATTTATTGATTTCTTTACTCAAAAGGTGTATGTATGTATCTATGCATCAATGTATGTATTTATTTACAGGTTTGAATTATTTATTGATTTAATTCTTTAGATATTTCTTCATCTGTATTTTAATGAAATGGACTGAATTGATGAATATATTTGGAAATCAATAAATATTAGCTATAAATATATAAATAATAATTACTTATTATATATTATTTATCATTATTTTCCATTGATTTTATTAGAAGTATGCGGCCACCTTTATCCAGCAGGCAGATAATTAATGCCATATACTTTTTTTACACCTTTTTGTTTATTTGCACTTATGGCCTTTGATGTATATGGCCTGTGTCACTGCAAAGTGTTGTTTTCTTAAGTGATGGGCTTTCTGGCTGCATTCTAGGTTCTGTATATGTATCAGTTATTCTGTGGCATGGGTGTTGGCCATGGGCTTTCAGTGAAGGCAGCCACCATTCCTGAGCACATCCTGAAGCTGCATTTTATGAGGCTGCTCTCTTTCCTCCTGAACCTCCGGGATTATGCAAGAGAAATGGTTCCCGGTCAGAGCAGCACACATATTTAGGGGCAAAATGTGACCTAATCGTCATGTCTAGTGATGGAATTCTCTCAGGTGGCCAGTGGTTGGCAGAGTTTGTTTATTAATGATTTATGAAGTACCCAGTCATCCAGTGCACATGGTTCCATGAACATGTCTGGAAGCTGTAGATCTGAATTAGTCAGTTTCAGGCTTGTCTCTGAATGGAGGACAATTATTATTGTGATGTTTTTGTCTAACACAATATTTCAGCACCAGCTATGCCAAAGCTCCTCTACGATGGTAAAGAGAATGTGAGGTCCTTCTGCAGGTGTGAAGAGTCCTTGGGTCCAGATACATCCACACATGCCTGCTCCTGCAGCAGACTGCCAGGACCTTGCACTGGCCATACAGAAGACACGTGGCTCTCACCCATTACCTGAACAACTGGAGTTAGGATAACCCCCTCCCCCACCCGACCCCGCCTCCCCAGCACTACCACCACCTTCTCCACTGCAATATTTCCTCATTTTCCCAGGATATTTAGCAGCACCAGACATAAAAATGTGTTGCCCCATTCAGGGGAAAGTACAGAGGAAAGTCACTGGGGCAATTTCTCAAGAGTGCAGTTACCAGGACATTTGGCCCCTGTGCTGGGATGTACCTTTAGCTGCAGCCCTTAAAAACACATCCACATGCTCATCAGACAAAACTTCCCTCCCATAGTTCTTCTCTGTTCTTCATCGTCACATTGCTGTAGTCATACAAATAATACAAAATAATTCAACTTGACTATCAATTTTGTAATTTTTTATTAAACAAACTTTAAAATTACACAGCAAAAACCAAACAATGGCAAAGTAAATATTTTCTGAATTAATAAACCTAATTTAGAACATTCAGAAGTCAAATTTCTATAGCAAACCGGAAACTAGATATGCATCTCGTATGGGCAGTGGTGGCTCCCTGTGTAGGGAAGTGTGCTCATAATTGAAAGGTTGTGGGTTTGAATCCCTGATTAGCAAGGCACCACTGAGGTACCCTGTGCAAGGTACTGCTCCCCAGGCACAAAATCAGCTGCCCCCTGCTATGTCACATTGGCACATAAGGGTTAAATACAGAGAATGCATTTTTATTGTTGTGGTGTGTCAACAATGACAATTAATCACTAAATTCTAATTCTCTACTGAATCTGCTACTTTGAGTCTTATGTCTGCTGTATTTGGTATCTTTTGGTCTAATTCAGCTGCACAAAGTCTTGTATTGGGTAAAGTTAAAATTTGAAGTGTGATGAGAATGCTTCTTCATTCTCATTTTGGGCACAATATTATTGGCGTCAGCAGACACCCAAAGAACTGTAATGTAATTATAAAACAAATTTGTATCAGTAGTTGCAATTAATGTTTCTTCTGTTGTATTTGATAGCTGTGCTGATTTTATATCTATTGTTCTATTGATTTGAACACAGAAAGGAAAGTTTAAATCAAAAGAAAGATGGTTATATTTCTGTCCCAGCATTATAGTTTTTAATCCTTCTGCCATTGCTTCTTGGTTAATGAGCAGAGTTCCAGGAATTTTTAAAAAGAGAAATGGCTTCACTTAACCATTTTTTATTGAACATATAAAAAAATAATGACTAATATTAATTGCTGGATGAAAATGGTTATGTTTAACGTTTTTATTTTTCAGTGTTACATTTCTATACTTATTTCTTAACTCTTAACCACCCAAACTGAACCATTTATATGTAACATGTTTATATGCACAAATACACAAGGCCAAGACTTTTAAATATAAAAGTATATAAAATATAGAAGGTACCCCAATACCTGATATGTATTATATTGTTTTCAAAATCGTAAGGTAAAAAATGTATCTGTAGCCTTAATCCAAGTAATAATAAATATCCACCAATGACTTTTATTTCAAATAATTTAGGAAAATGTAATTCTCTTAAAATATACTCTGCTGATGCAACTGTACAGTGAAATACTCTCAAAAAATCTACTAATACACACATTTCATGATATGCCATGTTTAAACAGTCTCTCCTAGTGGCTGAACCTGCCAACTGCAGTCATGAAAAATTCCCCGAGTTAGATTCTCTTAAGAGTATTTTGGATAAGACCTCAATAGGGGCTAGCCAAAGCTGCTTTTCAGAGTGTTAATCCATGATCTTCACTTCTCTCCAAATTCTGCCCTCTCTTTCGGCATTGGCTTCCTCAGGTCACTATATCAGTGGATGGAATACTGACCACCACAGGATACACCCAGGAGGACTACACCATGCTGGGCTCCGATGACTTCTTCTACATTGGAGGGAGTCCCAACACTGCAGACCTGCCTGGCTCTCCAGTGAGCAACAACTTCATGGGCTGTCTGAAAGACGTGAGTGCAGTTCCTGTGATAAACAAAGGGCTCATTACCATTAGGCTAGATTACCTTATCAACATGCCCAGCGGGTGAATCAATTAAGCTAAATGATTGGTCGATTAAAAAACAATTTATACAAGTTTATGCATTATGAATGCTTCATGAGACTCCCATCTATAATGCAACTATAGGTACCTTCAAAATGCAGTGCAAAGCAACCGTAATCTTATTCTGATCATTGTAATGCATTATGAAGGTTCCCACTTATCCCAAAAATACCATAATTCAGTTTGCAGATGGCACCACTGTGGTTGGGCTAATCTCAGGAAGCGATGAGGTAGTGACCAGGATGTGAAGAGTCTTTACTGATACTAGTGGCTCTTCTGATGCAGTGACAGATAAAAACATCCTCCTGTGAGAATAGAGGACATAATGGTCTGTGCCGCATAGAAAACTCTCTGAAACATTTTTCTGTCTGCTGCTGAACAGCCGGCATACCATGCTGAGATACAGTATGCCAGCAAGTATGTTTGTTTTGCATGGGTATTTACAGTAGAGGATACGAGTAACATACTGACTGTTACGACAGAACACTTGGTGAGCTACAGAACTCTTTATTGGGGAGAGACAGAATCGGGTCCAAATAATGAGCAGGAATCAGAAATCAGTCTGAACCAGGGGATGATCCGAAGGAGAAGTCATTAAGCGAAGCCGGGGAATCGGGAGATCTGTCCAGTGACGGGGACAACGCACACGAGGGTAGATCAGGGCTGCTCTGGAGGGAGGTAGGAAGGAGTAGGAGGCGCAGGAAGAGGGAGTAGGAGTCGGGTGGAGTAGAGCTGTAACAAAGACCAGGGTTAGAATTGCTCAGAAGTTGCATGACTAACAATATCTCGCACAGAGTGATCTGGGGTTTACTGTAAGTAATTGGGTAGGCGTTGTCCGCCGTCATGACACCGACTCTCATTACTAATCAAGCGCCTATGACTAAAATCTATGTAACTAAAGCTGATGTGCTACAAAGCCTAGCTAAGCTCAAAATAAATATATTGCAGGGCCATGACGGCATTTTACCTATAGCTTTAAAAGAGATGAGGGATATTATTGGCCGACCGTTAACTTTGCTATTTCAGAAATCCTTACAGTATCTGCTGGTGTGGTACCTCCTAACTGGAAGCATGCTAATACAACACTCATATTCATAACAGAGGATTGAAGAAATCCATCAAACTACAGACCAATCAGTTTAACTTGCATAACTGGAAAATAATGGAAGCTATAATCCATATGAAAATGATAGATTACCTGGATTGAAATAACATTCTGAGGGATAGCCAACATGGATTTAAAAGAGGTAAATCCTGTTTAACTAATCTAGTTGAGTTCTTTAAGTAAGATACAAGAGAAATTGATTTCAAAAAGGCATATGATGTGATCTGCTTAGATTTCCAGAAGGTCTTTGATGTCGTCCCCCACAAAGGGCTCCTGCTTAAGCAGAAACCAGCAGGGATTGTAGGAACTGTAGCAACTTCAGTTGAAAACTGATTAACAGATAGGAAGCAACGGTAGTTATTAGAGGTACATAAGAACATAAGAAATTTACAAATGAGAGGAGGCCATTCGGCCCATCAAGCTCGTTTCAGGAGAACTTAACTAATAGCTCAGAGTTGTTATCTTATCTAGCTCTGATTTAAAGGAACCCAGGGTTTTAACCTGCATAACACTAACAGGAAGACTATTCCATACTCCAACTATACATTCGGTAAAGAAGTTCTTTCTCAAATCCAGTTTAAAATGTTCTCCCGCTAAATTCCATCTATGGCCACGAGTTCTAGTATTACTAACACTAATATCGAAGTAGCCAATTGGCTGAACAACATCCAGACCTGTTAGAATCTTATATACCTGGATTATGTCTCCCCTTAGTCGCTTTTGTTCAAGGATAAACAGATTCAGCTCAGCTAACCTCTCCTCATAAGACATTCCGCTAAGCCCAGGAATCATTCTTGTAGCTCTGTTTTAAACCCTTTCCAAGGCAGCAATGTCATTTTTAGGGTATGGTGACTAAACCAGCACACAATATTCTAGGTGGGGAATTGTATAATCATAGCATCACCTCCCTTCACTTAAACTTCACACACCTAAAGATGTAACCTAACATCCTATTGACCTTTTTAATTGCTTCCCCAAACTGGTGAGAGTGGGACTTGGAAGTATCAACATACACTCTGAGGTCTTTCTCATAATCAGCTACCTTTATTTCAATGGAACCCATAAAATATCTGTACTTTATATTTCTGCTTCCTTTAAATCTAAATAGATAAGATTTTAACAACTCTGAATTATTAATTGATTTCTCTTAAAATGAGCATGATGGGCCGAATGGACTCCTCTTGTTTGTACATTTCTTAAATTCTAATGTTCTTATGCACTACACAGGCTAACTGCCTTCTGAGTGGACAAAGTTGCTCCATAATCCAGAGGGCTTTGGAGGAGGTTTGTCTGTCTATGACAACAAAGAATGTTGCAGACATCCTGCGGTAATCTGAAGCCAATGGTCACCAATGGTGTACTTTTTATCCTTAAAGTTCCAATCTTTTTACCCTCACCACGAGTTTTACCACTGTGATTATAGTAGCTATATACATCCCTTCCTATTATAATGCTAAGGAGGCTCTGTGTGTGTTTTATTGGGCTGTTGGTCAGATGCAAACAGCACATCCTGATGATTTTTTTCATTGTTGCTGGTGACTTTTATCATGCAAAACTAAAGAAATATCTTCCCAGGTTCTATTAGCACATGAACTTTCCAAGAAGAGGAGAGAACAGACTGGACCTGGTTTTCACAAACTTTCGCAATATCCACAATGCTGCACCCCATCCCCCAGCTAGATTTTTCTGACCATATTTATATTATGCTTTTAGTAGCATATAGTCCATTGTTCAAAATGTCCAAACCTGTGCAAAAAACAGCTGGGCCGCCGAGAGAAAATCAGGGCCCTGGTACGAAGAAGGTGTGTGGGCCCTTATGCAAAATTCTACACACATGTATGTGTGTATATTATTATTTATTTCTAACAATTGTAGATTACATAGATACATTTAGATAAGTATGTATAGGTATAAATGTAATAATAAACTTTTTTCTGGCCCAACTCTGAATTACACAATCGAAAATAATCTGCTGTAGTCTGCTGAAAACCCTACGCTTTGTTATGAATAGGCTATAAAGTACATTACAGGTAAGATGTACTTATTGACTTTTTACTCCATTTTTATTTATATACAGTACAGGTTGGCCTATATATATATGTTATAATTACAGTTATACATTGTCGTTGTTAATAGTTTTGAAATAAATGTTGAAAAATGCTTATTTCAACGTAAAAAGTTGTCAAAAACCCATAAAAAACGATCACTATAAAACCGCATATTTCCGCGATAGAAAATTACATACATTGTATGTTCCATAGAAAAATCTGCGATACAGCAGGGGCCCCAGAGCGATGTACCAGCTGCACCCCCCTCTCCTCGGGCCTGTGCCCAACACAAAGAGACTGTTTTGACAAAACAGACTGAGGCACGTTTAAAATGGCCACCACCTATGGTAATCTCATCAGCTCGGAAGAACATGCATCTCGGTCACTAGCTACAATATCCTGACCAGCTGCATCATGTCTCTATTTTGGAATATTTTTCTTTCCTTCACCCTCACATTCTGTAAATATGCAAATTCTTTTTAAATAAACTTTATTGAACCATTGAACATACGTTCAAACAAGACATTTCAAAAGATTCTGAACACAAGGTTAAGAACATAAGAAATTTATAAACGAGAGGGGGCCATTCGGCCCATCAAGTTTGTTTGGGGAGAACTTAAATAATAGCTCAGAGTTGTTAAAATCTTATCTAGCTCCGATTTAAAGGAACCCAGGGTTTTAGCTTCCGCTACATTAGC
>JAABNX020000002.1:17069661-17082862 GCA_015163995.2 Mormyrus lacerda | reverse complement strand
TAACCCAACATTCTATTGGCCTTTTTTATTGCTTCCCCACACTGGCGAGAGTGGGACATGGAAGCATCAACATACATACCTAGATCACTCAGCAGAGACAAACAGGCCCTGGGGCCAGAAAGTGGGTGTGATGCTGGAATGTTGAGAGTGGTTGGGGAGCACCTGAGAACTTGGAGAGCCGGTCGACAGGAGAGCAGAGGTCATAGCTGGCCTGGCCAAGGTGGCCCATGGACTCCCTGCCATCTGGTGAATGTCAGACAGGAGCAGGAACCAGGCAACAGGCCTAGGGAGATGCCCAGAGGATCCCATTTATTGCGTGGCATCTACCAACCCAATTCCCACTGAGCGGACTAGCGGAACGGAGCAGGGGCAGCCAGCAGGAGGTAGACTTCCTAAGAAGCCAGCATGGCTTCTGTATAGGTGGATGGCGGAGAACTGTAGGAGGACCAAGACAGCTCAGCTGCATCTGAAGTCAGGATGGTCCTCGACCTCAGTCGCTGGATTTCAGCCAAACCCTCCAGGATTCCATCCACTTCCTGGAGATCTGTGGTTAGGAACAAGACTGCCAGCTTCCGGTGGAGCAGGCAATAGCTTCTGGTCACGTTCATGGCTGAGAAATGCAGGTCTTCACAAGGACCTACAGGAGCACGGACTAAAGACAAACGACAATGCTAGGACTGGGAAACACGGAGAGACACATATAAACCGGTGTGGTCATAATGATTAACATGTAACAAGGGATGCTGTCAAAGACTTCATGAAATTAATTTAATAATTTAATTTACATTCTTGTAAGTCTCACTTTAGATTGTCTCATGTATACTTCATGATCGCATTCCTGTGTGTGTCTCACTCCAACAATGCCCCTTATAATTATTTCATTCATTCATTTAATTTAAATGTTTCCAGATTATTAGAGCCTTCTTTTTGCAGTTCCATTTCCATTTGCTGGTTTTCTAGTCATATTGCAAAATTACAATACCTCCCAGCCCTGCCTGATTCTGCATGGTGCTTTAACCATCAGGGAAAAGTAACATAATTTCAAGGGTTCACACAAATGCACTTGTCAATCATTGGCCATTGCATTACTTGCACAGGCTTCACACAGACAGCCCCTTCTCAGGGAGACTGGGGGGCACTTTTACTCCTGCACTTCAGTGGGCTGGAAATCTGTAATGACTGTAATTAAGCCTGAAATGGCTCTTAAAGGGGCCTGAAGTGTCTGAACGAGGGAGGTGATGAGAGATGTAGCCTGTAGCTTATCCAAGGGGAATCAAGCTGCAAAGCGCTGTGGCCCCGATGAAGGCAGAAAGAGAAGGAGATGGAGGAAATTATTCCTCCTATTATTGCTGCACAATCTAACTCAAGCTTTCTTTGATGTTTCAATTGCTGTGCCAGTCTGGCACATTTCCTGCATTTACCATACAGAATCAAGTGAGCTATCATTTGCTGTTGCTGCCACCTACTTTATTTTTAACATCACTGCAAGACAGCTCTTCATATTACTTAAAAGATTACAGTGATCCCCCGCCTATCGCAAAAGATCCGTTCCAGATATAATAATAAATAAACATTTTTTTATAGTTTAAGCCTTAAAATACTCCTCCCTCAGACTTTAAACACATGTAAACTTATTAAAACAACATATATATGTGGATGTCAGGCTAAGGATACGAGTAACAATAATAATAAAATAATATGTTTTATATATATATATATATACACACACACAAACACATCTCTTTCTGTATACATAATGGAATATACAGTATATAAATAAAAACATATAAGGCTCATATATTCTTTTTACCCTTTTTGATGTAGCGTACCGTTGATTCATTCAAGCCATAATGGCGAGCGACGTCCGCATAACGCTTTCCTTCCCAAAGCTCATCCAGGAGTTTTACATTCTCCTGAATGGCACTGGCGCTTAGGTTCACTGCTATCATAAGGCTTAGAACATGCAGGATGCATGAGAGCCATCGTACGGGGTGTACTGTGGGGACTTTGGGCATACTTTGGGCAAACTGTGGGCATACTGGATACAAAACTGAGTATGTAGATTGAGTACTAAATATATATTTTTATTAAACAGAATGAGCTCATAGTATTACATACATAAATAATGAATATTAAATGAATCCCCCCAGTGTCCTTCGGCTCCTTCCCCCATCCTCGCCTCTGAGGCTGGGGCCTGGCTATTTTTTGTCACAGCATTTAATTGAGAAAAACAACTGAAATGCTAATGTAAAAAAAAAAGGTTCTGCCAAAATATATATTGTATTTTCCCTACTATCAGATAGTTTCCCAGGACTTTCTTGTTGAGAGATACTTAAATTGAGGTAATAATATAAATTGTGGTAATAAATAATATATTAGTGTATTCACAAGACAGCAGCAAACTATAACGGAACATGTTATAAACTTATGATGGAACATGGCAAAGAACATAGGTGTATTGTACAATGAAGTTAACTAGAGAAAAGAAAATGTTATTAAGAAGATCAAAAGAAAAATTTCTGCACACCATTTACATCGCCTGTTTAACAGATGAATCGTATCTGTGAGCACCTACATCAATATTGATTTATAGGATACAAAACACTGTATGTAGATGCTATACATATGTCCAACACTACACATTAAAAATAAGATAATGTGAAAAAAAAAATCATGACGATTTACTGGTGAGACGAACTGCTTCTGCGGAGATGATTAGTTTCATTTAATCTTAAAAAGTGTCTTTCCAATAAATGTACAGGAACACATATAGTTCAGGTAGCCTAAATCATTACCTTTGCGCATCAATGTAGATGTGCATATGTAAAGGAACATTTAATACTGTATCTTACCTTACATTTAAGTATAGCCTATATTTAGCCGATCCAGTGGATACGCATTGAACTGACAAGAACGGAGAAATTAAAAATTCATTGTGGTTTTCAACAACTCAAAATGCGGTTAAACTGAATGCGATTAAACATGTCTATTAAGGTGACATTTTACTCACAGGAAGTGCCTTTAAATGGGGCTATCAAGCGATTATCAATATTTTTTATTAGTTTCGCTGACGCTGTCTCTCCTAACGGTCCGTCTGATTCGAAACACCTGTCTCGAGATCGCGAGCTTCCCGCTCAAACGCCCAGCGCGTGTCTCCAATCCATCCATCCATCCATCTTCTGTACCCGCGTGTCCTATTCGGGGTCGCTGGGGGTTCGGCGCCTATTGCAGAAGCTACAGCACAGGGCAGGGAATGTGTCCCCAGTGACCACACAAAATAAACGGCAGGGCCAGGACACTCTATGACGGATTGTTTTCTAACCCACAGCCAAAATGAGGCACACAGCTTTAGATGACAACAACAATAATAATAATAAATTATTCAATTAATAATTACCATCAACTACCAACAATAATGATTATTATTGATGTTGCTGTTGATAATAATACATTATTATTAATAATTAATTTCATTAATCACTAATAATAATAAGCCTGTGTGGGTCTACTGTGGGTCAGCCCAACTGTGGACTTGCCCACAGAAAACCCACATGGGGGCCCCAAAGGGCAAAACTGCTGCAGGCCCAGTGTGGGGTTCGCCCTGCCCACACTAAACCCACACCTGCCCATGTGGGGCCCAAATGGACATCGTTGCTGGGCATCCCACAGTGAGCCCACAGTATGTCCGCAAGGGAGCATCCAGCAGGCTAAAAAATGCAGGGCACGTATGTGTGTGTAGGCCAGCCCAAAGTGTGGGCAAACTGTGGGCCCACAATGGACCCCAATGGGGCCCACTCTGCTTAGTGTGGGCAGCCCACAATGGCCCCGCATTTCACGGCGTTAATGGGAGCCACAGCGGGCTGCCTGCAGTGGCCCCACACGGGCCCCAAAAGGGCATGTTTGCTGGGGTAGGGCTTAAAACAAATAATTGGACCACACGCAAGGTAAGCGATACACAGAAATCATGTAATGTTATTTGTACATTATACAAATAAGTTTTGTTTTTATTCTACCAATGCAAGCATGATTTAGGAACAGCAAACATTTATTATTGATTTTACAGTATTTTCCTAGTCTAGTTTACACAGGTTCACAAGTGCAAATAAAAATTCTTAATAAGGATCAATATAGTAGTCTAAGTTACAAAATGCACCGTCAAACTCATGTATGGCTGCATGTTTCGGCTGGACCACAGGTCTGAGGGAGTTCAGTAAAACAGCACATTCTCCAGCAGCTTTGCGTTTTTTTCACGGGTACTGCTATATAAACGGGGTAGGGCTACTTCTGTAAAATACTTTCGTCTTGGGATCAATTGTTTTTAAGCATCTGGACAAACCTGTATTTTTCAACAGTGTAAATGGGCACCATATTTTTGGCGATATGAAATGTCACCGCATCTGTAGTTTATTTCCATTGGAGTCCCTTCTTATCGCATGGCACGCAACGCGAAAAAGACGCTGCTATTATTTGCTTTTCAGTGGGTTTTTGGAAGCTGTCTCTTGCTTGCGTTTCTCGCGTAGCTAGGCATTCCGTCCATTCAGGTACGTGCTTCTGACGGAGATGCTGAAATTCATTTGTTGTGCTGCGACCTTTAGTAGCAACCCACATAAAACAAACTTTACAGCGGACAGTACTTTGTTCAGTGTCGGGCTTAGTGAAACCAAACCACTTCCAAATGACGGCGATGTCGCCGCAGGTTTTCTTGATGAGCTCCTCACTTGTTGACTCATGTGCTGCCATTTTTCTACTTTCTGCTGGTGTCCGAAGGGGTGGAAACTTTGACAGCGTTCTGGTTTGCTATAATTCATACCTTGTCCACACGTACATGGGTATTTTTTCCTCCTCCGTTTTTAAAAAAATCCCCGTCCACACAAACATTGTCTTCTAAAATATTTCCGTCCACATGAAACCGCTAAAATGTGCTGTCAAGAGCCAAACCAACAGGTGGCATTATAACTCTAACCGTACTGCCATGTTAGCCAATCAGAAGCCTAATTGCCAGTCCTGTTAAGTTGAAAACCATTATCTGTATTTATCTGTACACATTAGTGATGTGGTTATCCGTTACTTTTGTGTAATCGTTACTACTGAGTACTTGGCAACCCAGAATTCGTTACTTATTACTCATTACCCAAAACTCGTTACCACTTGGGTTGGCTATGCATACAATAACGAATGCTGCTATCTATACTATACCGTAGTCCACGAGACACACGAGATCGGACGAGCTGGTCATGACATTGACGGCCTATAAAAAATATGGCCAACAATAAAGATAAGAAAGAAAAATCTATATATAGACTTATGCATTCAATCAACTCAAATGTGCTATTTAACATAGTTTTTGACAAAGATTGTGGTTGTTAAGGAACATGATCATTTGCACTTTTTCAGCTGACAGAAATGAAATGGATATCGGTACCACAGTCGGTAGTCATTCAGTTTATGACCGTATCGTTACTCGGTACTTTCAGTTGGATAGTGGAAACGGGTTTATCCAGTGATTACTCAAGATGGCAGGAGCCTGGAGGCAAGTCTCAGGCTAGACCAGGGCTGCCCAATATGTTGTTCACAAAGGTAATCTCAGTAGATTGCATAGCATAAAAAATAGAGATGGATGACGAGTTCAGCCGCTCCAGTTGCTGCAAAACTCTAGAAAGTTACCGAGTCGCATACTTAGCCTCCAATTTATTTCTACTAAACTTAAGAAAGGGTATAAAAATGAATGGGGGAGCAGGACCCCAGAAGCCAAAAACCTACAATTTCCATATGGAAAGGGAGGAGGACTGTTTTTTTTGGTCATATTTGAAGTGCGTTTGCCTCATCTGTCAGTCTACCGTTGCTATTCCGAAGAAGGGAAATGTGGAGCGGCATTTTCAGACTGTTCATAAAAATTACGACATTAACTTCCCTCTGAAAAGCGAGCTGAGAGAGAGAAAGGTGAAGGAACTAAAATCCCAGTTCAATTAAAAAATAATTTCTAAAAATTATTATTATTAATAATAATAATCAATATTTTTATACATAAATATATAGTAGGTAGATCATTTTGACTTTGTCATGTATAAGTAGCTCGCAAGCTGAAAAAGTGTGGGCACCCCTGGGCTAGACGGAACCCGCTTGCTAACCCCCCATCAGACTCGTATGTGGGCCATACGACATGCAGTCACTCAGTGCAGGCTTCAGATAATGGAAACCAGCTGCAACTGCATGCCAGCCAGAACTGCCGCAAGCAACAGTCTGCAAGGCGAGTGCCGATCGGGCAGTTTGATCAGTCATTTTGTTACTGTCAGCATCAAATCCTTGAACGGCTGAATACTCGTAAGGAATCGTTACAGCCTGGTATTCATTACTTACCTACTCTTTACTACTCAAATGTACACCACTAGTACACATGTAAGAAATCCTGTCAGCAAGGTTAGCACAAGCACTATTTAGGCTAACCTAATGTATTTAGGCTCACCTAATGTATACAGCAAACAGCGCATGCTCTGACGTTAAACAAAGGGGACAACGGCGCAAAAGCTCCGTTTCCAGTGACCTAATGCCTTGTCCACACGTACACGGGTGTTTTTCAAAACATACCACTTTCTATACGTCTTGGACTTTTGTCCACACGTAAATGGTGTCTTAGGTCACTGAAAACAGAGCTTTTGCAAAACTCCATCCAGGGTGAAGATTTTAACAAACTCCGTTTTCAGCATTGAAATATAGACAGGGAAAACTGTCACATTGTGCGCCTTGTCCATTTTGTTTAATGTCAGAGCGTGCAATGTTTGCTGTATACATTAGTCGAGTCTGAGCAATGGCGGACTTAGCCAAAATAGTGGTTGTGCTAACCTTGCTGACAGGACTTCTTACATGTGTACAGATAAATGTTGAGTCACAGGCGTCGGAATATGCGCCATGGTTTTCAAATTAACAAGGATGGAAATTAGGCTTCTGATTGCCTAACATGGCAGTACGGTTAGAGTCATAATGACGCCTGTTGGTTTGGCTCTTGACAGCGCTTTAGCGGTTTCATGTGGAAATATTTTAGAAGACAATGTTTGTGTGGACGGGGATATTTTTTTAAATCGGAGGAGAAAAAACACCATTTAAAAAAATACCCGTGTACATGTGGACAAAGCATTAATGTACCTCACGATTTTTTTTTTAAAAAAGCATTAAATATTTTGTGAGCATTGTATACTCAGTGATATTAACCTGCTTCAATAAATCGATTATCTGGTAATCCTACATGCCATTACAAGAAAAACTGTCAATCTAAAAATATAAAATCATGTGTATTTTATTAATTATTTATCATTGTCTCATGTCATGACGTACCCGTACGATCCTTCTGTGTGCCACGCCCACTCGTTGCTTGCCTAATTATTCCGAACTCCCCGTAACATCTCATTTTTTCCATTTATTTTATTTTAAGTTGGCATTTAAAATTACTATGTTTTATCATCTCTTCCCATGCATTGAAAATATCTGTAATTCTCACGTGTTGCACTAAATGTGAATTATGGTTCAGATATTGGCAAGTATAAAAATAGTCTATAGTGATGCAGCATAATGGCATTCTTGCTAGTGACTATGGGATCAGATGAATTATAAGGGAAAAGTTTTTGTGGACCATCAAGATTATTTTTACTGTTGCACTATGTGTAATGTCTCTGCACCATGTCTGCTTTGCATAAAATGTATGTTTCCATGCGTTGTGGCTGAACAGGCGAATGCCACAGATAGGTACATCACAGTAACCTTGTGTTCAGCATGTCGTTTCTTTTTATCTTCAGATACAACCACATTTTTGGGGTCTTCGACAACTAATGAAATTTAGTGCAGCAACAATGCATTGCCATTCAACAGACTTCTTTAGGTTCAACTTTATTATTATTGCACAAAGTACAAGTATGGAGAAACCAAAATCTAGTTTGGCATCTACTCCGAAGGTGCTAAATAGTGGAAAACTGCTAGAAACAGCTGTACAATATATACATGCTTGATAAATCTGGAAACTTTTTCTTTGTTGTGATATTATTAGGCCACCAAGTGTAACGTTTTATCTGACCTCTACCTTGCACCGTTTAAAGTTCCTCTTTTTCGTCTGTTATTTAGTTGCTATTGTAGAATCAAAAAAGCTTGATTTGCATACTATATGAGCCTGAAGCTCATTTGCGTTGACCATTTATGGTTATTTGTGGGGAGCAGGATATTGCACATTTACAAGAAAGTTCCAATTTATAAAGGTTGAAATTGCGTACATGTCTGTATATCAAATTTTATAAATCTAAATTTCATTGTACATATTTTTTTTTCTTTTTGTGAGTACGCAATTTTTCATGATGCAGTTTCTGCATAGTTTGATAAATGAGGCCACAGATGTATTAGAATCGTAGCAACGCCCCTACATAGGGTAGCACAGTGCGTGTGAAGACGAAAACCAGCGCCTGACACTGTGGTTGGTTTTGATGCAGGTGGTGTACAAGAACAATGACTTTAAGCTGGAGCTGTCCCTCCTGGCCATTGAACACCACCCCAAGATCAGCGTGCATGGAGACCTGTTGTTCCACTGTGAGGATGTGGCTGCCCTGGACCCTGTCACCTTCGAGACACCTGAGTCATACATCACCCTGCCTAAATGGAACACCAAGAAGACAGGCACCATCTCTTTCGACTTCCGCACCACGGAGCCCAATGGTCTGCTGCTTTTCAGCCATGGCCGGCCCCAGCAACTGGGTCGGGAGTCAAGGACCAATTACCTGGCCATTGAGCTGCTGGATGGTTACCTCTACTTGCTCATGGACATGGGGTCTGGGAGCATCAAGATCAAGACCAGCAACAGGAAGGTCAGTGACGGAGAGTGGTGCCACGTGGACTTCCAGAGGGAAGGCCGCAAGGGTAAGGCCTCATTTTCTCAGTCTGCCTCTGTCACTGCTGATGTCCTCTCTCTGTCAGTCTAATTGATTTTTGGATCACAATATTTGCCTTACTTTGTAACTACCACTTACAAGCTGATCTGTAAATGTAAGTGATTCTGCCTTACATTTGCAAAAGTTGCTATTTTATGTGATTTACTTTTCACATGACTCAATGTGAACCAGTGGACATGGCTTATGAGTAGGAACACAGATGGGCTTCTTGAATAACCTCGCCTGAGATGTCATTTCATGTGCAGCCTTGCCCTCTATCTAAATTAATTTTAATTGACAATTTAAAAGTCATGAATCAGATGGAGTTTCCACCTGTGTTGTCTACGTTTGTCTATCAGTATGTCACCTCCTAGTACACACACTTACACATGGACATGCATAAGAACATATAACATATACTGACATATTCATATGCATTTTTATGAATGTACATTTCCATCTAAAACGAAGAACATGTTATACTATTTGCACTAGTTTGTTGAAAGTGCTCCATATGAAGTTATCAGTCTGCCTTTAATATTCTGCATGCTTTTCTGGACAAAGATAATGGCACAAAAGGGACATCATGCAGTGCCGTTTGACTGTATTCATCCCCCTTGGTGTTTGCCCTGTTTTGTCACATTATAAGCTAGAAATTGGATGTTTTTTTTGGGAGAATAGCAGCAGTTGATGTACACCTCATTTAAAGGTGCACAATTTATTGTGACACAAACAATAACTAAGATAAAAAAAACAGATGTCTGTTTCAGTATGCATAGGTATTGACCCCCAAACTCAATACTTTGTAGCATCACCTTTTGCTACAATTACAGCTGCAAGTCTCTTGGGACATGTGTCTATTAGCTTAGCACATCTTGCCACTGGGATTTTTGCCCATTCCTCAAGGCAAAACTCCTGTAAGTTAGATGGGTTGCATTGGTGTACGACAATCTTCAAGTCATTCCACAGATTCTCAAATGGTCTGGTCATTGGCTACGCTATTCCAAGACATTTAAGTGTTTCTCTTAAACCACTCCAGTGTAGCTTTAGCAGTATGTTTAGGGTCATTGTCCAGCTGGAATGTGAACCTTCGTCCCAGTCTCAAAACTCAGGCTGACTTAAACAGGTGTTTCTAAAGAGAGTTGCCCTGTATTTAGTGCTATCCATCTTTCCTTCAATCCTGACCAGCTTTCCTGTCCCTGCAGATGAAAAACATCCCCACGGCATGATGCTGCCACCACCATGCTTCACTGTGGCTATTGGTGTTCTGGGGAAGTGCTGGGTTTGCGCCACACATAACGTTTCACATGATGACCAAAAAGTGAAATTTTAGTCTCATCTGACCAGAAAATCTTCTTCCATGTATTTGAGGCATCTGCCACATGCTGTTGGGCAAACTCCAAATGTATTTTCTTTTTCTTTTTTTTAAATGAATGGCTTTTTTTCTGGCCATTCTTCCATAACGCTCCGCTCTGTGGAGTGAACACCTTAAAGTTGTCCTATAGACAGATTCTCCCATCTTCACTATGTATCTTTGCAGGTCATTCAGTGTTATCTTGTCTTTGTTGCATCTCTGATTAATGCCCTCCTTGCCCGGTCTATGAGTTTTGGTGGGCAGCCTTCTCTTGTCAGGTGGTGCTGCCTCATTCATTTTCAATGAACTTAACGGTGCTCCTTGGTTTTCATGTTACTTGCTTAGTAGTGTTGCAGCGTCGTGGTTCTTTCATAAAAGGCTGATTACACAGACATCATGTGACAGACCATGAGACACAAATTGCACACAGGTGGATCTTACAGTTCTTGAACACGTTTTACAAAACTTGGCTCATCGTGTCAAAACTCTACATATAAGCAAAATAAACCATTCACATCTCAAATGTCAAATTGAAACTCTGCTATGGAAGCTTAACAATCCTTTCTCAAAATGTCACTCTAATGACAAAATGATCCCCACTTGTATCATATGAATACACTTTCAGATCAGCAGCAACACACTAGTCTATTTTATATAAAACATTGCAGGTTTTTGTTTGCACTGTTTTTAATTGGTTCCACAGAAGGCACGTTTTCACAACAAACAAAAAATTAAATACTCAATACTGTACATTACAGTAGTGTACTTTACAGTATAGTAAATTCTATACTGTAAACACAGAAAAACACAATTGTGCGTAAAGTGGGCTTATGGATCCTGCCGCCTGTTGGGGTCTGGACATAGGATCTTATTAACATCATAAACAATGTCTTCTCTCGCTAAACATAGGGAAAAATATCCCCTTGTGTGACGATTCCATCCATGGATTGACCTTACCTCAATATCTCCGCAGGCCTGTTCCATTGCCTGCAGAAGAGGTATGCAGGCGTGTGGCTGGCGGTCATATACGCGCCATCTCCAAGCGGAAAAAAACTCTTCTATAGGGTTGAGAAATTGCGAGTAAGGGGGAAAATTAGGGCAGGGTAATATGACCAAAAATATTTATCACGATATATATTTGAAAATTCGCGATAACAATATAACTGATTGACTGATTGATTGAATGATTGACACGAGACAAAATACTTTACAACTCCACAACTTTATTAGTGCAAAAAAAACCCATCAATTTATTTTCACTTAAACAAGCAGCTGTTTTTTTGTACATTAAAACTATATAAAAATTTAACAGTGCAAATGCAAATTCCTTGTTGACAGTTTAACCAAAAGGCATTTCCAGTGCAAATGGGCTGACATATCCTGAGCATAACCATGTATAATACCCACAAAACTTAAAAAGATAAAACTGCAGTGGGCCAAATAAATAAGTCAAATAATAAAATTACTTCAGTAAAAGCAAAACAAACAAACAAAAAACATGGATAAATTATACTACTGCTCAAGTTTTCTACATTTCAAGTTTTAAGATTCTTTGTCAGGAACACTAACATGTTCACAGATGTGGGCTTAAGAGAGGACCTTTGACAAGTTACAACGTTTCCACCTGTGCTGAACAACCTTTCAGATGCAGAGCTAGCTGCTGGAATGGGAATGCAGAGGTATTTCCTAGCTAATCTGTTGATGTGGGGAAAGTTTACTGTGTGAACTTTCCACCACAAAAGAGGATGACACTCGCTGTCTGCTGGTGGACTATTCACATACCTGCTCAGTTCAGATAATAACCTTTCTGCAGTTACATCTGTCTTGCCACTAACTGATCCCTTCAAAAAGCTCCCAAGACTTTTCTTTGGCTTTTTAACAGCTCCCTCACTTGTTTCGTCCAGCAGATGCAGGAGGTGTTTCTGAAAAACTTGTGGCTGCGCTACCCTGGTGTGACACAAGATGCTCTAGTTCACTCATGACTTGAACTTTGATGGCTTCGCTGTCACTCTCACTGAAATATTCTGTATGAATATTTCTTGGTGGGCAGCTTGTAGTGTGGATCAAACTTTTTAAGCATCTTTGTGAAACCTTCTCTTTCCACACTCTGAATGGGCATCATATCCCTGGCTAAACAATGCGTCACTGCATTAGTTAGTTCCCCGCAGCATTTGCTACTTTTGTCATAAGGTGTGCAGCTATTTCAAGCTACGCCGAATGTTTGTTGAGTCAGCTTCTTTGGTCTCATCACCACGCCAGTTGAAGCGGGTGCCTCTTCACGTGCTTTAACAGCTTTGTTGTACTCTAACAAGTGCTTCTGCTTCAAATGATGAAATAGGTTTGTGGTGTTTCCTCCCTTCGCCACGACGGCCCGCTTGCATGTTCTACAAAAAATTATATTTTGTTGGGTATCTGACGGGCAAAAACCAAACCAGTTCCACACCACTGAAGTTGCACCATTTTTACAAAGCAATTCTGGTTCATCTGTTTCATTCAACAATCCGCTTTCGCCCTTCTCATTCTCCGTCGCCGTCATGCTTTTTCCGTCATGTGCATGTGAGCGTATGAAAACAAAAGCACTGCACATGCGCGTTTTACCCATATTCTATCGCAATATTTCATTTTTTTACCATTGCCTAACATTGTACTGGTATTATCGGTAAAGGTATAATATGGCCCAGCCCTAGCGCAAATACATAACTTCAAATTGGTCATGGTTGGTGAACCAGTTCCGGACGAGAGCCCAAAGGAAACTAACATTATCCCAGACAACAACAAACCTGGGCTGCTCTGGTCTGTGCTGTACAACTGCATCATGAAGTGCATCTGCTTTAGAAATGTGATTATGTGTTGTGCATTATTGGGACCCAGTTTGGAATGATGCTGCAGAGCCCCCGAAGGCTTATGGTGGCACCCAATGTGATATTTCCCCCGAGCTGCCCCG
>JAABNX020000002.1:17009965-17020148 GCA_015163995.2 Mormyrus lacerda | reverse complement strand
AAAGTTATTTCTGTGACCATTGTGAGTTTTTCTTTCATTGACTGAAGGGTACCAACAATTTTGTCCATGTGTGTATAATCTCTCCAGCATGTCCTGGGTTTTCCCCTTAAATCTCCTGGTTGGACATGCCCATAACACCACCCCAGGGAGCTGAATAGGACGCATCTTAGATAGATGCCAAAACCATCCAACTGGCTCCTTTCGACGCAGAACCCCTCCCGAATGTCCAAGCTCCTCACCCTCTTGCTAAGGCTGAGCCCAGATACCCTGTGAAGGAAACTCATATCTGTCACTTGTGTCCACCATCTGATTCTTTCAATCATTACCCACAGGCCATAGGTGAAAGTAGGAACGTAAATCAACTGGTAAATCGAGCTGAGCCCCCACTTTGCCATGACAGAACGGTACAGCGTCCACATCTCTCGCTCCCTTCTTCCCTCACTTGTGAACAAGACCAAGAGATACTTAAACTCCTCTGCCTGGGGCAGCAACTCAGACTTAGATGCTTTTTCCAAGTCCACAAAACACATGTTAACGGGTTGGGCAAATTAACCTTCCCATGAACCCTCCAGTACCCTTGTGAGGGTGAAAAGGTAGTCCAGAGTTTAGTGGCCAGGACAGAATCCACATTATTCTTTCTGAATATGATGCTCACCCAACGGATGGACACTCCTCTCCAGTACCCCAGTATATACATTCCCAGCAAGGCTGAGGAGTGTGATCCCCCTGAAGTTGGAATACATTCCCCAGTCCCCTTTCTTAAAGACTAGGACCACCACCCCAGTCTGACAATCCAATGGCATTGTCCCCAACATCCATGCAATGTTGAAAAGGCATGTCAACTAACATCAAGAGCTGTCAAAAACTGTGAATCTCTTCCACCCCTGGAGCCCTACCACTGAAGAGTTTTTTAGCTACTTCAGTAACTTCAGCCCTAAACGTGTTCACTGAGTCATCTACTTCCTCAAAGGAAGGTGTATCAGTGGGATTCAGGAGATCCTAAAAGTATTCTTTCCACTGTTGAGGTCAACAGTTCTGCATCCCTCCTGTAAATAGTAAGAGTAAAGCCATGCCCCCCCCCGCCCCCCCAAAAGTTGTCTAATGGCTTACCAGAACCATTTCAAGGCTGACCAAAAGTCCTTCTCCAAAGCCTCACCAAAGTCCTCCCAAACCCGAGGTTTTGCTTCAGCAACTGCACAAGGCACTTGCTGCTTAGCCTGTAGCTGTCAGTTGCTTCAGGAGTCCCACAAGCCAACTAAGCTTGGAAGGCCTCCTTCTTCAGCCTGATAGCTCCCATTACTGCTGGTGTCCACCATCAGGTTTGAGGAATGTTGTCACAACAGGCACTAACAACCTTACAGCCACAGCTCAGCTATGCTGCCTTAGCAATGGAGTCCCGGGAACATGGCCCGTTCAGACTCGCTATGCGTTTGGGTCTACCAGGTCCATCAGGCATCTTCCCCTCAGATCCAACTCATTGGCCAGTTGACAGCTCAGCTCCTCTCTTCCCCTGAGTGTCCAAAACACGTGGCTGTAGATCCAATGATACAATTACAAAATTGATCATGGAACTGCGGCTTAGGGTGCCCTGATGCCAAGTGAACTTATGAACACCCTTATGTTCAAACACGGTGTTCATTATGGACAAACTGTGGTTAGCACAGAAGTCCAATAACTGATCACCATTCAGATTCTGATCAGACAGGCTATTCCACCCAATCACACCCTTCCAGGTTTTACTGTCATTACCCATGTGAGCATTAAAGTCCCCCAGCAAAACAATGGGGTCCCCAGAAGGGGCACCCCCTCAAAGGCCTCCAAGAATGCCAAATACATTGGACCGGTGTTCGGCACATATGAGCCCTTCTCCTAACTCAAAATGAAAAGGAGGCAACCTTCTCGTTCACCGGAGTGAACTCCAACACACTGGTACCGAACTGGGGAGTATAAGCAGACTCACCCCTGCCCGGTGCCTCTCCCCATGGGCAACTCTAGAAAGGAACCACCCCCTTTCCTGGAGTTTGGTCCTAGAGCGCAAGCCGTGCGTTGACATGCTGACCATATCTATTTGGTATCTCTACCTCCCACACCAGCCCAGGTTCCTTTCCCATCACAAGATAAGATATTTAATAAAATTTAGCAGACAACAAACTATGCAATTCAAAATGGCAGATGCAATAATTAGGTAATTGTGTATTATAAAAATTACATACATTACATACAATAACAATACATTTTGAGATTAAAGTAGGTGAATTTAAAAACTAAATAGTAGTTATTAGGTTTTCATTATATTTTACATTATTAAACATACCTTATTAATTTACTTCAGTATTCACAATTAACAGATATATAATACAATAAAAATAGAATAATAATAATAGAATAATAGAATTCACTATTATGATTTATCATCTGCCAGTCCAAACAATACAATAAATGCCTAATCTGATTAATTCACATATGCATTTTCATTTCATTTGAATTAAGCACACCCCGACTATCGACTTACTTTGATAATAAATGACAGTCTTAAATTTCTCTAATGGTACAGTAGTATTAAACGGTGGGGTGGGAGAAAAGAACATTTTTCCGTACATTTTGGGCCACCTTTCAGGGAAAAGTTTGGGGGTTGGTGGCAGGATTGGCACTGATCCATTCTACTCAAAGTAGTTTGGTGGTGAGGTATCACACTCCCCTTGACTGCACTCGGGCTCTCATTCCTGAGGTTCACTGTAAGACGTGTGCAGCAATGCGCTGCATGTGCACGCTCCTTAACGCTCTACCTCTCTAACACACACCCATATATACTCAAACTAACACAGGCACGTGGCCCCATTATGTAATAAGTAATAATTCTGTTTAAGGCTGGGAAATTCATCGTGTTAACGTGTTTCATTAAAGTCATAATGCTTTATTATGTCTTTGATCATGTTAATGCATGCAGTATTTTGTAGCCCAAATGGAAGAATAGTATGAGCATAGATTTTAATAGAGATCTATAATATTCCTTCCTGGATGTGAATGATGTGAAACTTTTGGTTGAGATGTTGCACAGAATCCCAGAGTTCAGAGCTAAAATCATTGTAGCATCTCAGAGGGAAGCTATTGTTGCCATTTTATTTAGTTGTGAAAAATTCCCAGCCAGAGGAAGAAATAGAATAACCACAATTAACAATATTTGTTTTATCTTGTTGGAAGGCTTATGCCTTAAAAATGAAAATGAAAAAGATTTTTCACGTTTTAAAATGTACTTTCATTGGTTGCATGACATCTGTTTTTAGAAACATTAGAGCCATTTGCCAAATAAGTTTAGGATGATCACATGGTCCAGAATAAATGGTGCATCGATCTGCCGGTTGAGTATGTGCAATTGTATTTACATGTGATATATGCCATTAATTGCCAAGGTGTGTGACTAAAAAGATTAAAATCCTTGCTTAATCTGCTCATCTTTTTTTTGTTACTTCTGTCATTTTTCCTACTCTTTAACTCTAGCCTTGGATTTGATTAAACATTTTTGTTTATAAATAAAAGGTAAAATTACAGAACTACTACACAGGCAAAATCAGCAGTTATAGACAATGAAGTTGTATAATGAGTGTCTAAAAATGATAGAAAATTAACTTCAGTTTCAGTATTGATTTTGTGTTTGTTTTGACTCGCTTATGTTACGTTCGCGGGTCGAGCAGGCAAGCAAAGAAACAGGCGAGCAGGCAGAAGGGCGGGTGACCAGGGTCTTACTGGGAGAGGGTAAACGACACGCAACAATACAACAATGACCGACGCAAGACTCAAGGACGTGGACTAATATACACCAAACAAGCCAAATTAACAGGGAACAGCTGGACACAATCGGGGAAGCACACGTGGATGATGAGGGGGCGTGGCACACACGAGGACTGGACGCGCAGGTCATGACAGCTTACATAATTTTGGGGATTTTTTTTTTTTTATTGATTCACAGCCCTAATTCTGATGCTTCTTGCATATTGTATCAGATCAGTTGGCTGCCCTTTTCATGTCAAGGAACCAATAGTGACATTTTGCCTTTAGATACACACTTACTGGCAGATCTCTGAGGCGATTGTGGTGCTACTGTAGCCTTTCCAACGGAATCCTGAAATATATTTGACTCATCAGTTGCATGATATTCTGTGGAATCAGACCCATTTCTCTATGCTTTCAGATTGAGATGCTTGGTTAAAGCCAATGGTAATTTTTTTCATGCTCACACAAAATGTCCTCCATTAGCTCTTGGTTCACTTGATCTGGGACTACAGTATGTATACTTTAGAACTGTACCTGTAGTCTTGCACTGCAGACACAGTTCTTAACCCAGACAAATCTTTATTGGTGCTCATTCAGGGACTTGCTGTATATCTCTGAAGCTCTTCTGATACCATAGCAAGAGTGACAAGTCTTCCAGACTGGATTATATAGATCTCCAAAGGGCAATATTAGCCCAAAAAGTAGAAAAGAATGAAAATGTGAAATTTATAAACCTGTTGTAATGAAGAATCACGGTATAACATGATGAGGAAATAGCTTACAGCTGGACTGTTGACCATGTCCATGTGAGTGCAGCACAAATTTGCACAGGAGGGAAGGTGCATCTATCCACGGCCAGCCCAGCAGATGATATATTACTATATCTTGGTAGAGATACAAAACAGAGGAGAAGCAATTTCTGTACTCTAAAAGTGAATTCAGCTTTCGGTTATTTTACCATACCATATATGAATCATTTAGTATTTTAGCGTCAAGATTGTGTATGCTTGCACCATTATCTTTGCCAATACTATGTAATTATTCCAATCCGCAGGTACATTCTTGTCAAGCTAGACATTCTCCCTGTGTATTCTAATCAAAGGATAATGACAAAAATAGGAAGGTGTTATTTTGACTCTTCAAAACATCTTTTCAAGAGTAAAGAGCAAAGCTAATTAGAATGTCAGGCCTCTATTCAGATTTGAAATGAAACCAGGTACATCGTGCAATCTTTTGTACTCTGTCTAATGTCCACATCAATGTACGTAGCAAAATCACTCTTTACAGATATCCCAGCCGCGTGTAGACATTTCCTGAAAAAGACCACATAGAAAAGGAACAGACTGAAAGGTCATGGCAACAGCAGCACTTGTCACTGAGATGGAGCTCGAATTAAATGCAGTCTGCAGGTGGCAATATGCGGAGAATCCAGCTCCCTGTTGAACCATAGTCTTCCTGACCTGGCAGCTACTACATATAAAGTCTTAGCATTTAACAGAGTGACCTCACCTGGCTTTCTGGAAGCTTCTATCGGATGGAAGAATGCATTTTTCAATTTACGATTCTGCAGTAACCCATTTTGGTTGAAAAGAACTTATACACATATACAGATGTGTGGACATATACATCCCCTTCATTATCACATACTTTTGGTATTTTTATTTTTTTGATGGCATTCACAGGTCTGTGTGGGGACCTGAAAAATGAACCCTACAACATCCAAATAACAGATTTTATTACATTGTGGTATACATTTGGTAATGTAAACATAATATACACACACACACACAGAAATGTTTCTAAACACAAAGTAAAATGAAAAAATTGATACAAAGCTGCTATCCTTCTTAATCAAGATTTGCATCAACATTGTGTCGACATTTAAGAAGACAATCATATTTAGAAGGGTGACAACTTGATCTAAAATGAATCTGCAAAACAGGTTTCCAGTAACAGATGCCAGAACTTTATTATAATACTTCAAGGAAGACAGCAAGGAAAAGTCCAATGAAAATCAAATTCGACAGGTATTTTGAAAAAGAATTAACAAAAAAAAAGAAAATACAGTCAATGCTTGCAGTATGTTGCAAAATTTGACTCTGTTTACACAGCTGAACTGCTAATTTTAATAGGGACAAGAGACTGGTGGTATATTTGGTATCTTTTATTTATAGCACATCTACTGTGCTTTGCTGTAATTTCAGATGACAAATGCTGGTATACCATTACCTGGGAAGGATCCATTAGCAGGCTGCTATTCTGCAGGAAGGAAAATGCCACTGTTTACTCCATGCCGTTGTAGTGGACTGAGCATTTTCCAGCAGTCATTAACAGAAGCTTGGTGAAAGGAGGCAGGTCTCACCACACCTGATTAGCTGCTAGCGGAGCTGAGCAGGGCAGCCAATGGGCACTGTGAACACTCTTACTTCCTGTTGAACTCCTCTCTTCCCCCAAAGAACTGTTACCCTTATAGTTAATGCGCTGGTGACAGTCCATTAGACCCTTGTTTGGATGATCTGGATGTATTGCACGCAATTGGCTTTGTCATGTATGTATTGACTGAGAATTGCATTTTCCGCTAACACCCCATTTCTTCTTACCAGATGCCCACTTTCTAAGGGACTTAATTTGGTTATGTTTCATATTGGTACATGTTACACTTCCTGTTCTAACCAGTAGAATTCAGTCTTTTACTCCTGGCTGAAACTGAAATATGAGCTGTCCATTGGGCAGCTGTGAACAAAACAGGAGTCGTACTTTCTTTGCTTTCTTTTTGGGATAATGCAAGCCTGTGTTAACCATCAGGCCCAAATAACATATGAAACTCCTGGAGAAAACCCTGTATAACATCATCCTTCCAGGTCGCACTGTCAGTGCGGGCACCCAACATCATGTCAACTCCCATATATAATGCCTTGCGACCATGAAAGCAAATTGTGTGTTCATGGGAATGTTGGCACTAATGAAAGGAGAACCCACCCACAAATGCAGGCTCCGTACTGTGTCCTGTGGGCCCTCCAGATTTATGCAGTGAGACAGATTGAGGGAAAATGTTTACCTGTGGAGGGCTAATTATGCAGTGGTGGTCTCACAGAGATTACAGTTCTTTTGAACACTCAGTGACAATTTCTTTCTATTTTTGAAATGGAACGCCTCTCTGACAAGTGAGTTATACTAGCAGATAACGCAGCTATTAGGAACCTAGTTTCTCATTTTGTTTTGGAAGGTTCTAGACATTTTTCTCTTGCCTTTGGTTTTAACTTCCTGCCCCACATGGCCCCTCCCTTTTCACATTCTCTTTAACCAATGTCATATGAGTGTGAGGGGACAGGTGACCCCTACTATTAGCAGCCTATGACAGGTGCCAAACATTGCATAGCATTTGTACAAAAAGATCAGAATAATTTTGTTTTTATATATCAAGTCATGTTCTTCCTTGAGACATATACACACGCATATGTACAGCTGAGATCGAAGCTTTGAGTGCGAGCTCAGAGTTGGCCATTGATCCAGCATACCTGGAGTAGAGATTGGGGCAAAGGGCCTTGCTAAATGGCCCAAAGGAAATGTGATTATTCTGGTGACCTACTAGTCACAGTAGGAACCTGCATAACCGCACAACAACTCAAAGTGGTACAAAAATAAATAAATGAAATTAAAATAAAAATTTTTCTTCCTTCCTCAAAGCCACCAGATTCTGCTATTAGCCCCTGCCTGTCGATGGAGAGATGTTACTATGCACATTCAAACTCTGATCCATGTCTTGCCCTGCATATATCTAAATAAAGCAAGCAGTTACCGGAGACCCCAAAAGCATTATTTGTTTAGTTGGCAGTTTAATTGTTTTTAATTAGAACATTTTTAATCCTTCAAGATACATCATCTAAGATTCCATCCAGGATACTCGTCTGTTTTCTGTGTGTGGGGCTGTGACCTCATTTAGCATTGACTGCGTCACTCTTCGGGGTGTGACCCTCCCCTTCCCAGCTCCCAGAACGCAGCCTTCACGGCCGTCCAAATGGCTTGTCCTCAGTGGCATCAGCCTGATGGCTGTTGGCTGTGCTGTCAGCTTGTCTAATGCTCTCATTTCACCCTCCACTCCATTGGTGGTTGCCAGAGCTTTGCTTTCTCCAGATCATTTTCCCATACTGCACTATTCATCCTATGTCAAGTGAATGTTACTCTAGAATAGAGTTACTGCCGGATCACATGCGTCCTGTTTTGGGACATTATTTGGTTTTAAGATTGTCGGAATTTTTTTCATTTCAATTTATTTTTATATAGCACTTTTCACAACATAGTTGCCTCAAGGCACTTAACTTGAATATTATACCTTCATGAATCACTCCCAAGCAGAGAAAAAAGGAGAAAAAAAAACTCTGGGGGTTTGTCAGGGACAGAGATGGAAGGTACGAGGAACAAAGGTGGATTAGAAAAAGAGAAAAGAAAAAAGAAAGCAATTAAACAAAAGAATAAACTTGGGCCCTGATACTGATTGGCCAAACCACAAGACACAAAAGGGGTAAAAACAATAGCAAATACCACAAATACGCCAAAACAGAACAATTAGCTAATGTTCCAATCAAAACTAACAATCATATTAAATTAAGTTAATCCAAAAATATATACCTAAACAATAAAAAGAAAACTAAATGCAAACAATTCCACCCCAACCACAATACAGCCAGTTGAGAATTTCCTGCATTTAGCCCATCTTCCATGTTGCCCACCTCTTTTGCCTGGAGCAGCAAGGAATCCTCCCCTGCACTCCACACACGATAAATCAAAAGAAACAATTAAACTCGATAAATACGTAACACATTATTCCAGTTAACAAAATGTGCACGCCTCATCTAGCAAACTGGTTAAACGAGCCAAATAAAGAAATGCGCAAACAAATTAAATGTTAAGTACCAATATACTGCAAAAGGGTTCAAGTTCAACTGCCGGGCAAATGGCACCCCCCACCAGAGAGAATGGATGTATAGATATTGAAGTAGAGGAGAAAAAAAGAGGTCAGGAATCAGAGAACATGAACTGGAGAAGTCGCTGTGTCTGAGGAACATCAGAGATGGATTAATAGCTACAGTCGTACCCTCTTATTTTGGCTGCTGCGCACACCACCTATTTCTCATCATTATGGGGTGGAAGTCTGTCATGTTGGCATCGCCCCTTGTAGGCAGGGCTGCAAACATCATTGCCACTCCCATAAATTGTGGGGTAAAATAATATTCACCTGAATTATTAATTGTCTGACCATTCTTGAACCAAGTATTAATGTTATTATTTTGTCTACCTCAAATTTCTGAAAGTCAGCTTTACTACTGGATTATTATACTGTTTACACTGTTACAGCTCATTTTCTTCTAGCAGATACATTTTATTCAAGGTGCTGTTCACATGACTGTGGTGACCAGTCAGGAGTGTGGATCACCTGCTGTTGTGCTGGAGTTCCCCTGGATCTTCTGTATGGAAGCAGGAAAACAGAGGCTAGAGGGCACAGTACGTAGCTGTGGCAGCAATGAGTCAGAACGGCTTTCCGGCACTGTGCGCATGTGCAAAGTAGCTGTGCATTAATATATTAATCTTGAAGTATTATTTATGAAAATAGCTAATTGTTAAACATGTATAATAATTAAATACTAGAACTCGTGGCCATAAGTGCAAATTAGCGGGTCAACATTTGAAAATGAATTTGAGGAAGCACTCCTTTACACGTTGTGTAGTTAGAGTATGGAATAGTCTTCCTGTTAGTGTAGTGCAAGATAAAACCCTGGGTTCCTTTAAATCAGAGCTAGATAAGATTTTAACAACTCTGAGCTATTAGTTAAGTTCTCCCCAAATGAGCTTGATGGGGCGAATGGCCTCCTCTCATTTGTAAATTTATTACGTTCTTAATTCTCGTTGTCATTCATAACACTATCACCACACTTGAGTCTCTTCTGTATGATAGTGGACCTTAAGCAATCTCCTCATGTAGGGGAAAGATCGCTCCAATTAGGCCACTGATATAGGTAAATATGGACACAGCTGTATTACTTTCTCAACTTCCGTTAGCAGAGCTCTCATTTATGGATGGGAATTAGACAACATGATGCTACATCTTTTACCAGGCTGCCTCGAGACTCCCTCATGACATCATTGAGCAATTTTAGCTTACATAGGAACATAAGAACTATACAGTACAAACGAGAGGAGGCCATTCGACCCATCAAACTCGCTTGGGGAGAACTTAACTAATAGCTCAGAGTTGTTAAAATCTTATCTAGCTCTGATTTAATGGAACCCAGGGTTTTAGTTTCCACTACACTAGCAGGAAGACTATTTCATACTATACGCTGTGTAAAGAAGTGCTTCCTTAAATCTAGTTTGAAATGTTCTCCCGCTAATTTCCACCTATGGCCACGAGTTC
>JAABNX020000002.1:16951566-16965810 GCA_015163995.2 Mormyrus lacerda | reverse complement strand
TTGACAGTTTCGTTTTGCACTGAAACAGTATTACAAAAGCTCTTGGGAATAAAATGAGCCATTTCTTGTAAAAAAATTTTGATTAGAAATATATTTCAGCGGCACTTAAGTTCAATTTGTACACAAGCAACAAGACTTTTGTCAGGGACTGTAGGGCAATCCAAAAGAGAAGGATGCCTTTGTTCCCTTTTGCTTTTCATTGTAAATCCCTTTGCCCTTGCCACCATCTAAAGCATCCATACAAATTCTGCCAGCTTGCAGTGCTGGCATCAGGCGTGAAACAAATTGTATAAACTGCGCATGCTGTGTTTACGTTTGAGATCTTCCAAGCCCATTACATAGACAGTGAAAATGCAGGCCTACATGACCTGAAGGGATAGCAGTAGCACTCAGTCAACCTGCTAGCCTGCTTTCTTCCTTTATTCATGCCATTAATCCACAACTTCCATACCCCAGACAGCTGGGCAGCATCTTTTCTCATATAATGCCTGCACTTCTAAAGAGCCTGAATGGAGTACATGATGTTGTGGTGTAGCCTGACATTAAGGGATTGACTATGTGCGCACCATGAGATATGTATCTGAGCTGCCAGCTTAAAATTTCATCCTAATTGTGCCAGGTTATCGGATTCAGTGCACATCTAGTAAGTGATCCTGTGCAAGAATTACAATTTCACATCATGAGTCCAACAGGTTCTGGGAACAGAAGATGGCAGACTGAATGAAATAGCCAAGGGGTGAAGACCAAAAATGTAATGGATAGAGAGGCAATATTCTCTGCAGCATCTCTAGAAAGTGTCAGGAGTTCTTCACCTCTGCAAACTGAGCTGGCAGATGCATGGTCATCCTGGAACAACATGATGTAAGGTTGGCATGTCTTTGCTTTTGGTAACTTCTCCGGGCGTTCTGACGATACCGATTACTGAGTGTGGTAGAGCAGTGTATATCTACATCTTGTGTGTGTTAGTTTATGATGGTATTATGTGTGGTAGAGGAATGTGTAGATACACCCAGTGTTTGTGGAAATCGTAAAGAAACTCAGGGAGCGTTATGCGCTGAGAGCGCTAGGCTCACAGCGTCTAGGGAAAGGGCCAACCAAGATGGTTTGACCTGCACAAGTATAGTCAATACACTGCTTACATAGCATATGCATCGTGTTGAATCATGTCAAGTACAGTATATCTGCTCCCGAAGAACCCTATAGTGATGTGAAATGATTTGTCAGGCTGTGAAATATACAGTATATGCATTGTAGATAAATATTAATGTTAGAATATAATACAAGTCAGTAAGTCAATGCATATGTTTTACAGTGGAGAAATTACAGTTATAGGACATTTTGTCTGACCCGAGCAGGTAACACCAGGCAGAACATGAAGGGAAGGTAAACTCAGCTACTGGACTGATACAGGTCTGCTTTTGAGAAAGGCATGAGTGATCCAAGCTTGAGCTGACCCCATATTTATTGCTGCCATAAGAGGCTTTATTTAATGTTTCTGGGACATCTGGGTTCAGAGGTTGTTGTTACTACATGCCGCCAATTCCCTGAACATCATGCTGGGTCTATATTAGAAACTGCATCTTTAATATTAGGGTGCAAGGGTGTCTGTGTTTGTTCATATATTTTATGCATTTCGTTGTATAGAGGAAGAAGTAATTTCTATAAGCATAGTCCTACTTTTTTGTGGTTTTGATTAGTGTACCGTGTGTATTCAGTGTAGTCTCAGGGTACTTAGCTCGGTCCATGCCAGCTAGACACTGCTCCATATACAGTGTGGCTAACATAATAGTCCCTTCTTATACTAACATTCCTGAAAACACTGGTTTTTCAACCTCTAAACCACATTTGTGAAGAATCTGTAGGAGCTCCTGTAGGTAAGTCTAGGTTGTTGTTTAGCATCTTGCTTCTTTATGTAGTCCAGCCGTCCCTGCACATTTAGTTTGCAGTGAACTTGCCTGCAGAGAGCAGGGTGATCTCAGAGAGTAACAGCACCACTTTGGAGACTGCCACCTGGATCTACAGTTGTTGGGAAGGCTTAAACAATGTCTGAAAGTAGTCAAAGGTGGTTGGATGCTAACAGGTTTTTGTCCCTCAGGCTGGTGCATGATGCTGACAGAGCAAGTGATGCCCTGTGGCAGTGAGGAGTTCACTGTGTCTATGCTGCTTTCTGTCCTACTGGACATCAGCCAGTGGCCCTGGCAGGCAAGGGATAATACACAGTTATTAGGAAGTTTACCCATTAGTAACATTAATCAGATCAGGTGATGGATGGTAGAGTCTGGGTTTGCTAGCAGCCAATAAGAACCTCCTGAGATCTTCTAATCTCCAATGAAAGACCTGTTTACTGTATGTAGTCTACAATGTAAGACTAGTACATTGAATACTAGTCGGATCTAATCCCTGTATGCAGCGTGATCTGCTCTGGTTCATCTGACGGCTTATTTATAATTGGTAGTGTAATAAGGTATTGTTTAGTCTTATATTTCTCAAATGTTGCCTTAATCGGTTCACCTTTACTGTGGTTAGAAAATAGAATCTTAAATAAAATTTTGAGTGAAAAGGCTTAAAAGGCATGACATAATAGGAAATGGTACATTTTAGGTTAAATAAGGGATGACAAATGCATGTAGATGCCTAAAGGGCGCTGGCTAGTGTCATGCCCCGCTCGTCGCCCCTAGAGATCCCCGCAGCGCCCCCTGCTGGCCCAAAGTCGTCGATTCCTGTGGCGGCCCCTGTGGTTACTGTGCTGCTGCGTAAGACCCCTGCTGCACCCGAGACGCCACACAAGGTCCCTGCTGCGCCTCATGCTTCATTGCCTGAGGCACCTGTCCCCAAGAAGGCCCCGGATTGCTGGACCGATGCTCCTCCCTCCATATTGGAGTTGGAGGAGGAGCTGGAGTGGGACCCCTCGGGGATCTCCCTGACCACACCAGTGCCTCTTGTGGTACAGATTATTATATTGTACATGTAGTAATCCATCATTACCTGACCAGATGCGTGACTATTAATAATCCCAACTACGCATCTGCACTGGATATCACCGACACGCTACATGCCTTGTAGGTGGAGCCTGCATGTCCGTTATAGCCAAACAAAACTACAGCTAGAAGCGGCCCTGGGGACCAAATTGTTTGTCTGTTATTAGCAAAATTCCATTATATGCGAGGCCGCTATATCACATGCTTTTTCTGCATTTTCTTAATGGCGCACGGCCGGGACCAGCAGACCTCATCCGGTATAGACGATATCACATTATAAGCAAGTCCAGTATAATTGGATTTTACTATATTAATACTTGTACTTCAGCATTACTGAAGTTTTTTTTTTCCTCTAAGTGCCAAGCGGCTCACAGCCTGCGTGTTCGCCATTCCTTGCACACGGCCCTTTTATGGCATAAATTGCAGGGCGTGTCCCTATGCTAATTAGGACAAACTGGCATGCACTTTCAGTTACAAAGACGTGGGATTCATCGTTCTTAAGAACAAAGGTCTAAACAATTCCGCTACTTAAGAACACGTCATGAATCCGATGTAGATTGTTCTTAAATTTTGTAGGAACAATTTTAAGAGAATTCTTAAGAAAATATTGGGGAATGAGGCCCATGGAGAGAGATTACTTTCCAAATAATTACTTCAGAAACTAATTAAGAACAGATGTTATGTGAAAATCCGATGAGGGATCACAGACAGAAGACTGAATCACAGATCTGCTCCAGTGAGAAAAAAGGTTTAATTCAGCAGGTAGAATCAGAGGCGGCAGCCCAGCCCAAAAACCAAAGAGCACAACACGATCGATTCAGCAGGCAGCAGCAGAAGTCAAGGGATGGGCAATGGTCATGCAAAGTACAACAGCGATCCAGTGGGCAAAGCAAAAATCAGAGGGTGAGGCAAATAAAACCAGTATAAGGACAGAAGCAGAATCAGGCAACCAAACCGGGATTTCCTGACTGGGTGGTTGGGTGGGAAACCCTTGGGGGCCATAGCTGTTGAGTGGGTGGTTCCCTGAGTAACTTCAACAAATTCCCCCAAGGCTGGTCTGTCATACTGCTTTGTTGTATACATAAACAGATACATTCCGGGTTATAGAGGTGAACAATTAAAATAGTCGTTGGATGTTCTGATTGCACAGCATCACAGATTTGCTCTTTGATCATTGCAGAAACAACAGTCAAGGTCAGTTCTAAGCCTGACGTTAGCTTACAGTATGGTTTATCTGATGTCCTGTGTAATGGCCTTCTCACATCTCTCTGTCAAGTGACAAAATCGTTCTTCTTGGTTGCATTTGAGTACCACAGATCACAGTATTTTCCCTGAATATTTTTCAGCAAATTTCATATTGATTGTCCTCCCGAACCCATCCAAGAAGCTATGAGCACACACCTGCTGCATGGTCTATTCACCCCTCACCCATACTTTTGATTAAGTACTATGATGAGGTAAGAGCCATCACTCTTCTGTTGTGACTGTTGCATATACAAAACATGGGCAAAATCATGGAAACACATAACAAAATACTATTATCATAGTATGATGTATCATGATAACAAATAGGGTCACTCATTAACAAGACTCAAGAGATTTAGTCACATACAATACAACATGCAGTGAAATGTATCCCTTATTTGGCTGTACAAAAATAGATGAAAAAAGGTAAGAAGTAAAGTGGGAGTAGAAAAGAAAACTTACAATATATAAATACAATCTATGAAACCAAATATATAATCTAAAATGTACAATCTAAAATATAGTGCAATGGCGAGGATGTACAGACTAAAGTTAGTGCAGTAAAGTGAATATGTGTAGTATTTGTGCATTCCAGTACAACTGTACACAGTGTACAGCAGGACCAGAATTAGTTTGAGTTGAGAAGCCTTATGGCCTGAGGGAAAAAACTCTTTGAGTCTCTCTGTCCTGGAACCATCTGCCTGAGTTCAGCCTGCAGAACATACAGTTTGCGGGGTATAAGGAGTCCTTAACTATCTTGGTACCTTTGGACATGCAGCGTTTTTCAGTGTCCAACAGGGAGGGCAGAGGAGATCTGACACAACACTCGGGCACCCTGATCACCCTCTGTAGGGCCTTGCAGTCCTTTAGAGAACAGTTCCAAACCATACTGTAATGTTCATGGTCAAGATGCTCTCCACAGCAGTTGAGTAGAAGGTTTTTAGGATTGTTGGAGTGACCCTAAATCTCTTTAGCTCCCCCATTGGTATAGTCGCTTCCTAGCTCTGATGACCAGAGTGCTGACATGTGAGTGCCAAGTGAGGTCCGTTTGAGCAGAACCCCAAGGTATTTGATAATGTCAACCCTCTCCACTGGAACACTGTTGATCTGGAGGGGTGAGAAGGAGCGCTGCTGCTTCTTGCTGTAGTCCACTATCAGCCTTTTAGTTTTGCTGACATTCAGACTGAGGCACTTGGACCTACATCATACTGATAGGTTCTCCACCTCCCTCAAGAGGGCTGACTTCATTGGTTATGAGTCCAATTACCACTGTGTCGTCTGCAAACACTATGGCGTTTTAGCTGTTGGAGGCAATGCAGTCGTAGATGTAAAGCTTGTAGAGTGGGGGGCTCAGAACATACCCTTGAAGGAGCTCCAGTGCTGAGAGTGATGGTGTTTGACAGCTGGGAGTTCAGACCCAGGTCCCCCAGTTTGGTGAACAGTCTAAATGGGACGATGGTGTTGAAGGCTGAGCAATACTCAGTGTCCGCTTGAGATGGGATGTAGACGACAGTAGCAATGACTGATGAAAACTCACAGGGCAGGTAGCATGGCCAGCACATAATGGTCAGATGTTCCAGATGAGGAGACCAAGAACTGGAGAGAGTGGTTATGTCACTAGGATCGCACCATCCATTGTTGGTCAGGAAACAGACTACACCACTCTTGGATTTCACAGCTGCCGCTGTTCTGTCCGCATGAAAAATGGAGAATTTTGGCGCCGTCATGGCTTGATCCAGGACCGCGGCAGTGAGCCATGTCTTGGTGAAACAAAGGAGGTTATAGTCTCTGATGTTGCAACAGAAATTAAGTCTGGTAAGGAGGTCGTCCAGCTTGTTCTTCAGAGACTGAACGTTGGCCAGTAAAATGCTGGGAAGTGGAGGTCGGTGAGGACGTTCTCTCAGCCGATGTGACTCCACCGCCTTTCCCTCTGTGTTTCTTAATCATCTTTATTCCTTCTTAGAATGCTGTCATACAAGTCCCAGAGTGTGTGTAATGTGACATAGGACAATTCCTCAAGAAGAAAAGCTGCCATTTCCTTCTTGCATGGCATTCCTGGAGCAATTCACGCTAACCCTCTGGAGTCTAGGGGTAGGGATCACACTTTCACTGACTGGGGCATGGTTACACATTTCATTCAATATCATAAACTTAATTCATGGGAAATAAATTATTTCTTATATATTTATTTTGCCATAAAACTCATCTTAATCTTATGTCAGATTTATGTGAAGTTCGTAATTTGACATCAAAATACAGACGTTGCAAAATGCAGTTTGGAACACTTACTGAAACATTACAAAAGTACATAGTAAGCAATGGTGGAAGTTTGTTTTGATCAGATATTGGCTACATGAAAATGACTAAATGGTGTACAGTAGTTGCAACATTCAGTTGGATAAATAAATAAGAAAAAACTAACTCATCTCACTATTTCTGGCTCTTTTCATTGAATATATAGCAACTTTTATGTGTATGAATGGGCCATTCACACCTTGTCACATCCACCCCCCCCTGTTATGGTGCTGATGGGGATGTATCTGGAATGCGTTTCACTGTTACGCGACATGCGATTTCAATACGCGGAAATGCGGCTATTTACAATGTGAATAGCGATCTTCGGGTGAGAGCAGTACTATACACACTAGGCAGGTAAAACAAAGTAAGGTGACTTTTGGTTTACTTTTTGCCTATTTTTCCTAATTTTAAAAACTTTAATACTTCTCACAATGGACCTTTTGAAAATAAAACAGATTATGGATTTAGTCCGTGTTTTTTCATGCATCTATAATAAAATTTCCGCGAGTTATGAACTGAAATACACAGGAAAGACTCCAGAGGGTTAAGAGCATTTCTCAAGGTCCATGTAGTTCATCATTCTGCCAACCGCAATATGTGAACCAATTTTGACCCTCGGCCACAGAACCCCACACTTCCCACAAAACAGATAACCATTCAGAGTGTTCATCAAACCTAAGGACTGATTTAACGCATCCAATTCATTTTCTCCAAACACAAACTCCTTCTAAAACATGATAAAACAGAGCATTTTACTTTTTCTGTGGCACAGGATTCCAGTTTTAGTGCTCTTTACACCAGGGCCTATATGTAATCACATTTCTGACAGGCTGTCCTGTCATACATAGGAATTACACAACACACTTCTTTGTTTAGTCTGGACCAAAGAGGTACTGATTCAGATCTTTGGTAATTGTTGAAGCTTGTGGTGCTTTTGAGGTTTGTGGGGTTTGGAAACTGTCCTGTTAAGAGTCTATCTCTCCCTTTCAGGTAGCTTTGGTTTGTAATCATAATTCTCTGTCATTTCCCTCATATTTCTTTCCAAATCTATGTAAAGTGTTATATAGAGCACACACACACACACACAGAGTATTGTAATTGTATCTTTATGGGGACTCTCCATTCATTTCATTAGAATACTCTAATCACAACATGACGACCTTAACCCCCATCCAGCCCTAACCTTAACCATAAATAACCAGACAAAATATGAGACTTTCAGTATTAAAATTTTTTGACTGCATTCATAGATCTTTGTGGTGACCTGAAAAATGGTCCCGACAACATAAGAAAGACAGGTTTTTATTACATTGCTGGGGACATTTTGTCCCCAGAAAGCAATATAAACCTAATCCACACACACAGACAAACTACATAAACCTGTGGGTATTATATAAAGTTTCTTTAGTTTTGATACTTATCATAATGCCCTCTGGAATCCTTCTTTCCCTTCTTTTTTTGTTCCATTTATCACAGACATACAGTAGGTTTAGACACAGTTAACACAAGACAATGGTTACATACAGTTAATATGTCATTATATTTTTTTGTAGTGCCCCCTTTTTTATTAAATATACTTCTATCACCGCATTGCTATTTGGCTCACACTTGTAGTAGTTATAGAGGTTCTGCTTAACAGGTTTTCCCTTATTTTAATTTTATCCAGTACATCTGATATAATGTTTTCTTTTGCTTTTTTTTACAGCTGTTATTTTTTTCTTTTTTTTCATTCACCTCTTTGCTTGTTTGTTTGTTAACTGACGGTCGCTGTGGAATGCCCTAGCAGTCATTAAAATCTAGTCACAGTACGTACAGCTCCCAGTTTGGTATAAGCCTTGATTTTGAATTAATGGTTGACTGCAATTTCAGTACAGCAGGAAAAACAGAATTTATTTTTAAATAGTTTATTATTAATAGGTGGTGAAGTGATTAGTCATTGTTGACACACCACGGCACGCAGCGCACAACAAGGAAATGTGTCCTCTACATTTGACCCACATGTCACATGGTGACATAACTGGGGGCAGCTAATCCAGCGCCTAGGGAGCAGTGCTTGCTCTGGGTACCTCAGTGGTTCCTTACTGGACGGGGATTCGAACATGCAGACTTTCTATTACAAGTGTGCTTCCTTAACCATTTTAGTTGCAAGCTAAACAAATGTCATGCCAAACAGTACGAAGAATGTGGGAGCGAGCTTGGTTAACCAGCAAAAAGGGGTTTTATTTAGCTTAAATGAGCAATAATTTAAGATAAACAGGATCTCTAGGGATCTGAAAGGAAGGAAGGCAGGGACCAGACAAAACAATGTAAATTATGTTAATGGCTGGACTGGGGAACACTGGACTGGGAAACACTTAAATACATGACTAACCAGGGAGTGAACATGAGGCAGCTGGGAGTGATTAGCACGAGGGAAAAAGAGAGGAAACTTGAAGGTCAGATGGGCAGGGCGTGACATTAGGCAATATTTGTAGAATAAAATTTAAGAGATGCTCATTTGCACATTGTCATAATAAATATGTAGAATATGTGAAAAAAATATATGTACAAGACACTTAAATCCATTCTGCCATTGTGCATTTTTCACTACATGCTCTAGAGGGCACTATTAAGTAATGCCAGTCTACATGGCTAAAAGCAATATTGCAGTTTTCAGAAAGCCGAACATGTGATAACATGACACCTTCTAACAGGTAGCATGCATGAATATACAATTGCATATGCAAAGTGTATTACCATTAGGCAGGATTCAATGACATCTGCCTTGTCAACACTCCTCGTTCAAGAGTGGGACTGACAGAGATGCCCTCATCTTGATCGATCGATCGATCGATCTATCTATCTATCTATCTATCTAATCTCTATTTTGTGAAGTTAAATTTCAAGGACCTTTCGTATGAGTGTCAGTTCGTCCATGGTGACATGGTGAAACCATACTATTCACTTATGTGAACCATATATTTTCCCAGAGAAAGAGATAATCCAAAAGATATTCCTTAACACATGATATGTGGCATGGTGAGGTACCCTGGTGATGCTATTGATCAGCAAAAGCTACGTGCATCCCTGCTGGTGAGGGGGCGGAATCTTTTTTCATTTGTCAGTTTGTGATGAGTCGTAGCAGTCAGCCTATGAGCTGCTATTCCGCTTCACAAAGGATGACAGGGGGTGATGGTCACTTCAGTCTGTCTCTTCTAGGTTTAGGGTAAGGGTTAGGGTTAGGGCTATGCACTACGGTAGCCTAACTCGACAAAGTAGCTCAACTTGACAGAATACCAGCTCCCATCCTCTTGGCTCTAGCAAGCTCCCCACTTACAGATTTCCGTGAGTTGACGACAGAAGCGGATAGAGTTTATATTGCTAGTCAGCAGTCCTGCACCGTGCTGGACAGCGGAGGACCGGCTGATTCTTTTTCTGCCACTGGTGTCATTGCTGCGGCTCAGCGTGACTCTACGTCTGGTCACTGTTTTTATCATGCCCATTTTGGTGCGCGCAATATGAAATGCATCCTGCCCTGCTCCTTCAAGCCGGCAGGAAATGTCAGGACTGGCGCCCAGCACAGCAATATTGCAGTTTTTGGTGAGAGTCCTCTTTGCCTCACAGCTGGACAAGCAGTCAGGAGTGCGTGGTTTTCCCCTAGAGGCTACTAACGGCACTTCAATTGACACTTTTGGCGATCGGCCAGTAGACTTCTGTTTTCATGTACAGCATTTCCGATGGATTTTTGTTGATGTCTGTTTCCACTCCATTGTTGGGGGTTGACTTTTAGTGTGCCAACAACTTGCTGGTGGATGTTAAAAACAAGCACCTGATAAATGCTGAAATTTTTTGCTCTTTTCCATGCACACTCTGCGGGGCTGGCCCTTCCAACCTGTCTGGTGTTTCTCTTCCGGCTGATGTTTTCCAGCGCTTCTGAGAGTTTCCCACCCTCACTACACCCACCTTTTCCAAATCCTCCGCAAAACATGGTATGGAGCACCACATATCCACAGCAGGCCCGCCAGTGCATGCCAAAGCTAGGCGCCTAGACCCTGAGAAGCTGGCTGTCGCCAAAGAGGAATTTGCTACTTTGGAGCGTTTGGGGATTGTTCAGCATTCTGCCAGTCCCTGGTCTTCTCCTCTCCATATGGTGCCCAAGCATGGGGGTGGCTGGTGCCCCAGTAGACGCCTTAATGATACCACTACCCCTGACCAGTACCCTATTCCACACATCCAAGATTTCTCTGCTCGTTTGGCAGGCACTCTCATTTTCTCCAAACCCCCAGGACATCCCTAAGATCGCTGTTGTTAAACCTTTTGGTCTGTTTGAGTTTCTTAGAATGCCTTTTGGGATCAAGAATGCAACTCAAACTTTTCAGCGTTTGATGGACAGCGTTGTGTGGGACATGCCTTTTCTGTTTGTTTACTTAGACGACATTTTAGTTGCCAGCACCAGTTTGGATGAGCATGTGCCTCATCTTCGCGCATTGTTTGCATGTCTCAGTGCTCATGAATGTTACCAAGTGTCAGTTTGATGTCCATTCTGTTGATTCTTCTTGGCCACCGCATTACCTTGGAGGGGGCGGTGCCTCTCCCTGAGAAAATTGCTGCTCTTTAGGATTTCCCACGGGCAATCACAATAAAATTTTTGTAAGAGTTTCTGGGAATGGTTAAGTTCTACCATTGTTTCATCCCAGGGGCTGCCCGCATTATGTGTCCCCTATACTCTACACTGAAGGGTGTTTCTTCTAAGGCGGTAGTTGAGCGGTGTCAGGCATTCCTTAATGCTAAACAGGCCTTGGTGGATGCTATGTTGCTAGCTCACCCCTTTGCCGGATGCTCCCATTGCCATCACTATGGATGCTTCCGATGTTGCTGTGGGCGCAGTATATGAGCAATTAGTTAATGGGGAATGGCGGCCGCTGGCCTTTTTCAATTGCCAGTTGTACCCAAATGAGTGCAAGTACAGAACTTTTGACCGTGAGCTCCTTAGTCTGTACTTAGCTGTGCGCCACTTCTGTTTCCTGTTAGAAGGACACCCATTCACTGTTTTTGTAGATCACAAGCCTTTGGTGGCCGCCATGAGGAAAATTTCAGACCCTTGTTCTGCACGTCAGCAGCGTCAGCTGAAGTTCATTTCCGAGTTCACCACAGACATCCATAATGTTGCTGGCAAAGATAATGTGGTGGCTGATTGTCTTTCTTGTTTAGTGGTTAATTCTGTCCACCTGTAGATTATGTACTAATGGCAGTGGACCAGGCAGCTGACTATGAGATTCAGGGGTTGTGGTCTGCTGACACTGGTATGCAGCTCCAGGATGTGCCCTACGGTGACACCTCACTATTTTGTGATGTCTCAACAGGAAGCCAGGAACGGGAGATATGGCTCAGGCTTTCATCAACTTCTTAGTCTCTTGTTTTGCTGTGCCTGCTGACCTGTCATCTGATCGTGAACCACAGTTCACATCTGAATTGTGGGGTGCAACTGCCCGTGAGCTAGGGATCACTCTACACCACACCACCGTTTATCACCTGCAAGCTAACGGCTTGTGTGAGCACTTTCACCGCTCTCTGAAAGCTGCCCTTCATGCATCTCTTCAGGATGCTTCTTGCTCTGACAGGTTGCCATGGGTTTTTCCGAGTTTGCGGACTGTTCCGAAAGCCGACTTGCAAACTTCCTCTGCTGAGTTAGTTTACGCACAGCCCTTGCGGGTACCAGGTGACTTTTTGCCTGATGCGTCGGTTCCTTAGTCAGCCTCACACCAGCGCTCCGCTTTTCAGGACACTGAGGCTGCTTTTGGTCCAACACCCATGTCGCATCATGGATTCCCGCGATCTCATGTTCTCCCGAATCTGGAAGATGCTCAGTTTGCTTTCGTTCGGCGTGATGCCCATCGCGATCCTTTGTGCCACCCCTAGTTGTTTTGTTTTCGAAATGGGTGATAAGACTGACCGCATTTCTGTGGACCATTTGAAGCTGACCCATTTAGATTTATATGCCCCAGTGCCACTCGGCCAGCTTCCTCGTTGGGGTCGCCCACACTGTACAGTCCCGTCTCCAGCACCGGCCCCGGCCCCGGTTGTGCCTGCTCCTGTGGGTGATACAGTGAGCAGGTCAGGCGGAGTGATCAGGCCCCCTAAGAAGTGGGATCCTCTGCTTCTGTGGATTCTGGGGGGGCCTGTGTAGCAGGTTCATAGTGATCAGAATTCTCAGGGCAGATGTTCTCTTATTCTGAAGGCTTGTTCGACTTCCTATTAGAGTTTTTTGTTATCTCGGCAGCAACCAGATATTCCTTTCCGTTCGTCTTTTTCTTGTTGCTAATAAAAAAGTGCTTCATCCCTTTCACGGACTAAGCAACTACCTCATGTCTTTTTCCTTTTGCTACACCTTTAAGTCCTGTGAGCCTATGCCATTGGAAGATTTTATATGTACTCTGAAGTGGGCTTTGCAGTTAAGCAGTGTGTATATTGTATATTGTGCATATGCAGCTGTTCAGCTACATAACTCACATTTTCTCACAATACAGTCAGTGTTCTATTCTAACCAGCTCATTCTTACCTCTGTTCCTTCATAGCTTCTCCCCACAAAGCTGAATTTGTAAGTGAGGCCGACCATGAGGACACTGCAGTCTTTCAATTGATTATGCTGAAAATTCAGTTTTTCCATCTGTCTGTGGTATTCCTCTCTGAAAGGAATATTACCCATCATTGTTTTACAGATGTGCTGCCTCATATAACCATCACAAACCAAAAGTTTTCTATTCACTGTACATAGATGGATTGCTTTTTGTCTGAGAAACAAATAAGGAATTGCCCCAAAAAAAGTCATGAATAAATAAATTGAAATTGTTTTTGCTTGATCTGGCACTTTTGATATGGTTGTAAATGTAAGTCAAAATAGAATAAGAAGCCAAAGGGGACCCCAAAGGAGATGATAGATAAGCAATGTTGGCTTATGTTTTTCTTTGATGCATTGACATTCACAAACTAGGCTTTGAAATCGGGAGCGACAGAAAGCACCATTTCCTATGCTGCCTTGGTAGAACGAGTTTCTCAGCGTGTCTTTCTACAAGACGGAATGTAAATGCTAAGCACCGAAACATTACTTTATACAGTATGAGACTTTGATGGGGATTTAGGTACAACATGAAGGACCTTCACGTAGAACACAATGATACAAATTACTTTCCATTTTTCAGCAGTTTACCATCTTTAGATTGCTGTCCATCCAAATGTCTGATTTTGCAACTTGACAAATGTAGCTATTTAGAGTAGCTGTTTAGTAGCATAAGTTACTATGGATTCAATAGTCTAGTCCAAGACATACAAAATAAACATTTGCTTGTGTCCAAAAACGTGTAGCTGTGCTCTTTTCTTTTTTTCAAGTACAATCTCCCTTTGACTTAAGTCAAGATTTCAAGGCACACTTAGGCCAGATATGCACTTTGGATGGAGAAACACCAAAATATGGGCGTGTTGCATGTGAATGATCCTTAAGTGCATTCTGCCACTGACTTAAGTGTCTAATTACATTTTTCACTGCTTGCTCTTGTCAGAATCCGTGTCGGGCAAGCAAGCAGGAAGCGGGAAATTAGGAGTTGAGCCGACTGAGATTCAGAACACGGGGTTTTACAGTATTTCTGAATTGCTAAAACACATTTTTTGAATGTTCCTCTCACTTTCTCAAAACCTTAAACACAAATCACCAAACTTAAGCTACACCGTCAAAACCTTTGACTTGTCT
>JAABNX020000002.1:16924951-16938747 GCA_015163995.2 Mormyrus lacerda | reverse complement strand
AAAAGATACATTGTCCCGGATGTTCAATGTATCTAATCTCGTCCCTTTGGTTTGTGGCTGTGATAATGTGGTGTAATAAGAAAAATATAAGAAAAATACTACAGTCAATAAACAAAACGTACCTGCGCATATTCACGCGGCAGGACTTTCACCCTGTCTGAATTTCTCTCATATGACACTCTATGCAGTTGTTTCATCTGGACTTGATGTTTTTTTAAGGATACGGGTTATTTTTAACAGAGAGACTCATTGGACATTATTGAAAATCGCGTGATCATTGACAGTGTGGGTTTGAATTTGTCTAAGTTTGATTCCAGTATTGGGCCAAAACAAGGTTCATGATCTCTCTCTCCTGCTCCTGTGTAAAAATGCAACTTTTCCCTCCTTGGTGTTCTTGACGTTCAAGCCTGTGGGCCAAAACAAAATATATGTCGTTAACTGTAAACTGCTGATATAGATAGTATATGTAGTAAGGTATGGATTGTCTGTTGACAGAAGATACGTTTCTCACCTGTGCTCTTGGTTGGGCTGTACTCTCAATCCAGCCTCCATCAGTGTTAATCCATGGTTTATTACATGATCCACAAGTGTAGCATAAATTTTATTAGACAAATTTGGTTGTCTTTCTTCTTTATCAACGTACTACTCCTCCTTCAGGTCTTCCTCTACCTCTTCCTCCACCTTGTTCTCTCTGGATTCCTCCTCTCGCTCGCTCGCTCTCTCCTTTTTCCTCTCACACTGTCCATTTTTGTTGAAGACAGGTGACCTGTTGCCTTTTTATAGTGTTTGTTAACCTGATTGGTGTGTCCCTCATTATTCACCTGTGTGTGTACACACCTGGTGGCTGCATTTAACCAATTAGTTCATGATCTATTTCAGTGTCAAAGGTATATACTGTAAGTGTATTTAGTGTTTTGCAAATCACTGTGTGTAGTGTTGCAAAAAGTGTGAAGCCGTTAATGTGCTTATAGTTGTGCAAATCTGGGCTGGTGTTTTGCTCCTTGATTATTAGATTTCGCTAATTGTGGAAAAGTTTTAATTTTAGTGTGTAAGCAATCGCAAAAAACTGTAAAATACTTAAAATGCTTCATAAAATGTGTCATTTTATTAATTTATTTCCCCGCCATTTAAGAACCTTCATCACCAGGCTTACAGACTCTTGAACGTAGCCTGTCAGCATCTTTGGCTAGATCCACGTAAATGAAATGATGTATCCTTTTGGGTCCAGCTTGCTCGTTCTGAACTTTGTTTTTCACGACCAGTAATCCAAGTAAAGGAGCTGGTACCTCGTCAGCCATCACCACTAATTGTGTCAGAAACACTAGATATATATTAAGGGCATAATGGTTCTGAAAGCATGACTGAAATCGCAATACGAACTGGGCTTGTCCTCGCTATGTGCATTGCATTGTACACTGCCGCACGCATTTCTCCGCACTGCACGCTCCCTTTGATCACCATGACGAATGTATACAAACACATTCCCCAGTATTTGTATGTGTGTTTTACTCCCCCTTTTCCCCCCACAAACACTAAGGACAGTCATTCACGATCAGGGAAATGGCTTAATACAACACAGCATTACAAACATATACAGACACACAAGAACAAACAAGAGATGAAAGCACAGAAAAATGCATGTAAAAAAATGCAGTACGTTGCATTGCACTTTTCATTGCGTTTTTTCGGCTTCCCTAGTGTAAAAATACCCTCACAATCTTGACTTCTGGCACCCCCAACCCCCACCCCCTGACGTAGGTGCAGGCTGTTGAGCTATATATTCAACATTACTAGGGCTGCAACGTTTACATATTCCTCTGCTTTCATTACTATTTTATCATTACCATGTATTTTTTAATTACAAATTACTTGTACATTTTATCATACCAGTACTTTGTATTTTATTTTTCAGCTTGTAATCTGTAACAAGATACTTTTTCATGTATTTACGGCCATCTAAGGCCATTATGTTCTGTCCCATAATTGGGTACGAATGTGTCTGTTTGTTAATAAGTAGCAGTGGATTCTGGACCACTTCACAATGAAACATTTTTACTGTGCTATAGGAAACAAAACTTAGCAATCTCTAGAATTTTAATGATTTTTCTTTTCAGCATGACCTAATAGGCCTATATGTTTCAATTTTACTGTTGCCGCTTTTGTATGAACTCTGTATGCGCTCTGGGAGAAAATCATTTTCATCCTTGCTGTTTAAATCACTCATAAATGTGCTTGTGAGACACTTAACAAAATGAGTGAGGAGAAGAAAAGTGAAGTAATAACTGGTCACTAAAAGTCACTTACGTTTCGCTTTATAGAAATATTTTCCATTGCATAGAGACAATATTGCAATATTGTGCAAAAGTGGCACAACTGATTTTTTTTATGCACTTTGTTAGATAGGTTCTTTTTAGCTTTAGTTTATTTTTGTTTTATTTTGAACCCCTTTTATGTTTTATAAATATTGCAATATATATCACAAACAATTCATATCATAATTCGTGACATTTCAAAATCGTGCGACCCTAATTGTGTGTGTGCTTTACAACGGAGTGGCGTCCCATCGCGAGCATCCCCTGCCCTGTGCTCCTTAGGATTTGCTTTCAGTTCACTGTAACCCATCACAGAACCTGCGGTTATAGGCGGTGGATGGTTGGATTGAAGGGTTTGGAAGTAATGCTTTCTTATTCCATGATCACAAAGAGATTTACTCTCATCTTCCTCTGAGATTAACACAGAGCTTTACTCTGCCCTTCACTCTGAGCTCAACTCTGAGCTTCACCCTGAACCTCAGCTTTGCTCTGGACTTCAAACAGTTTCTCTCTCCGTGCTTCTCACCACATACTTACACCGTTGGCATATGTGGGGAAAAAAAATAGTTCATTCTGTGAATGGGGGAAATAGAATAATGTAAATATCAAATGTCTTTTGTTTCCACTCCAAGGCACAGAATGCCAGTGACAGCGTTAGATTAAATTTGTGGGAAATTCCTTAGACAGTCATGTCCTGCAGCAGGGTTCCCCAATTCCGGTCCTGGAGGGCAAGATTTCAACACAGATTGCGGATCTTCCTGCTTCAACATACTTTAATCAGTCAATGACTATGTTTAGTAAGTGTCTTTGAGCAGGGAGGCCAATCTGTGTCAGACTGTGGCTCTCCAGGCCCACAATTGGGGAATCCTGTCATATAATATATTGTTGGGGTCTTTTAGATTTTAGGAGGTAATAGATGCCTATAATTATAAATGATGACATCAGCACAAAGTGAAAATCATCAGATGAAGATACAACAATCCCACAGACTGCGAAACATATGAAACCACTGGGTGCCACTGACACTAAACAAACGGATGCCAGAGTGCAGAAATGGTGACTGTGTGCATTTTTTAACGGATCCCTGGATGATATGCAGGAGGTATTTTAGTCATCCTGCTGGACTCACAGAGCTGCTATTCAAGCTCAGTCATTCTCCAGTGAAGCAGAGAGTGCCCTTCAGTCTTGGTGACCTCCTGTTTTTTGCTTCCCAGACATCAAGACACTTAAACTTTAGGCCGACTGGTGAGAGTGACACTGTCATAAAAGTGATACTGCAGTGAGACTGATATTCGCAGTAATTGTTACTGAACCCATACTGATGTTGTGTCTTAGGGCAGGAACTAACAGTATAATGATACAGATACTGTGCTGAAACTAATACAGTGGTGATACTGATACTGTAATGAGACAGGTGTAGATAGTGCTCTGTGATTGGTACTGATAATGCAGTCAGCACCCGGACTATAGTTATACTATATTGACTTTGACATTGACCGAGAATGAAAGCAGTTTGTTGTGAGACTGAGACTAATATTCTTGTGATATTGAGACTGTGATGGCCATGGGTGTCACCGCCATTAAATCTGAGGCGGATGCGCCCCCCTCATATTTCATAATTGTTTGGACCCCCCCATATTTAACATAAAATATTAGTTTTATACCAGTGTGTGTCCCCCCACATTCAAAATGCTTCTGACGTCCCTGGTGATGGCATTACACTGTACTGAGATTGATACTGTTATTTTGGCTCATACACCATGAAGCTGATACTGTGATGGGGCATATTAATACTGTGCTGATACTGATACTGTATGGGGCATACTAATACTGTGCTGATACTGATACTGTATGGGGACTGATAAATAATGGTACTGATACTGTTGTAACTCAGAGATACAGCCCAAAATGATTTAGAATATTGAGTCCTTGATAGAAACACCTCACTCATTCGTACTGATTTCTTCATCAGCAGGATTTATTTCCATGCTCACCTGCATGTTATGTTTTCTTTATTGACTGCAGCTACTTATAATCACGAGTGGAGCTGTGAAACGTGAGCAGACAGTAGCTAGACAGTACAGGAAGTTTTCTTTAACACTCTGTTCTTGTAGCTGCAGTTCGCTTTGTGAATGCAGTGGATGCGAGCCCCTCACAGTCACTGGTCGCATGGAATGCGTCATCTGCAGTGCCGCATGCCTGCCACTTATAAATCACTGGGCCTGGCACATGTTGCACATCACATTATCTATTCTTCCTCCAATTGGGTGAATCATTCATCTCCATCCTGGAGCTAAGGAATCAAAGTAGAGAGGCGTCAACATTTACCTTGTGGCAAGACCCTACGGAAGAAACCGAGAGAAGAAGAAAGAGCACAACCTACTGAGAGAAGGCGTATGAGCTAAGGCTGAAAGTTATATCTGCTAAGGCTGAAAGCTATATCTGCTAAGGCTGAAAGTTATATCTGCTCTAAATGCCAGATACCCCAATTAATGAATCTGTCGGGGGTTTCAGGTTAACCTTCTTATGATTGGTTGGAGGTTGAAAGTAAATTTCTGATAGCTCTGGGGATGGTGTGAAATTCATGAATAAGCTGAGTGATTAGGATGGAGTAGTGATAAATATGCAGCGCAGACCCTGAATAATAAGGTGAGGTCCTGTAAAAGAAAAAAGAAAAAAAATAAGGAAGAGGCCTGATTACAATGTAGATGATTTTGTGATGGTGCCAGTCCGTTCGCTCCCTGACGACAGCACTTCAGCTGCTCTTATCAGACTCCGGGGTTCTCCCGGCAGGCTTTTCATTTCTGCACAAGCCCTTCCCCACTCGCAATTATTCAGCCATAATTACCAGCCTCCCACGGCCTCATCGATGGCACACCAGTAATGAACTGGCCGTGCGCTGCAGCACCAGCACTGCGGCCTGCTTGTGCCACTTTATTAAATTATGGGAGACCCGCGATGCTGGCTGCCAAACACCAGTCAATACAAACAATAGTAATGGAGTCCATCTCAGTACACATGTGCCGTCTATCTGTGGAAAGTCTATCCGTGGGTAGCCCTCCTCAGGGTGGGACACTCAGGAGACCACAAAGCTACCACCTCTTTCATTCCAGGGCCTCAGGATGGCAAGGCTTGCTTGCACCTGTCAGGATGGTTAAAGCTGTAGAACACCAAGTCAGGTCTATCAACTGCACGTTTTAGTATAGTTCTAGTTTACAGATTAATAAGTATAATCCTTTTTAGTTTCAGATACACTACAGTTGAGTGTTTCATAAAGTTCTACACCAAAATTCTATTATTGTTTTCATTTATGGTCTGTGACATAAATGTGTCTCAAAGTATGTTTGCTTTTAAGAGACAGAGTAAGCCTTTGAAATCCACCATTTATGCTGAATTAATTTGTCCATATAGTCGGTCCTTCTCATACTGCTGTATGGATCAATCTCAAGGCCATCCTATTGAAATGCATCAAAATAGAATATTAAGGAAAGGAAAAATTCAGAAATAATCCTCTACTTATATGATTTATTCAGTATTCATTCTTTGGCCATTTTTCTTTATATAGTTGTAGGTTTACAATGAACCTTGTTTATAGCCCCAACTTTATGGAGGTAATCACTTGTAGTCTTCAAACAGACTATGACAAATCTATCATGCAGCAAAGTAAAGCATAGCTGTTGTATGTCTTCCTGTTATTAATTACATAACATGTTCTCTGTGAATATGTATGCATGTTCTCATTTCTGCTTGCATATTGAAGAAGTGACTTGCAGTGATGCTAGTGCAGATGGTGGTTCCCACACTATGGAAAGACACTTGTGCAGGTATCCAGTCACTGGAACCTCTCTGTTCATTTGTAGTGTTGTGCTGGTCACATGTAGGCAGGGGTGAGAGGCATTATGCCTAGGGCTTCCTCATCATCATTCCAAGTTACGCAAGCATTCAGTGGAAATTGCTCTGAAATTGTTAATATTTATGATGGGACATCCATCTTCCCCAACATCTATACTCAATCTTGTCCTTCCCGTTCCCCACTGAAATTAATGCTGCTTATTCTTCATAAAGAATAATTAGGTCATTAGTGTGACATGTTGAGAATCAGTCTCGTTTTCTAAGAAATATTCCATTTATGGTTTTGTTTTATTTTTCAACTCCAGAGGATTAAAATGGATTCATCTTCACAGCATGTGTGCACCTGATTTCCATTGTTTGGCTCTAGTTTTAGTTCTCCAGTCTGTCCGCAGAGGGTGGCCATCAGGGAAGTATCTGTGAGAGACAATTCAGAGCGAAGGGAAGAAGACCACAGTCATTCAGTGCTATTGTTGGAACAGCATAAAGATGCATTGTGAGTCACGGTGAGACCATCAGCAAAGTCACTGGAGCAGCATCGCCTTCTTCCTTTGTTCTTGCTAACAACTGTGAAGCGGCGTGAAATCTGGGCTGTCGGGCCTCAGCGACTATGTGGAAGGGAGGCGAAGCCTTTCTGTCTGCTGAGATTTGGTAAGTCAGTGCATGTGCTGTGCACAGGCGGAGGCTGATGGATACCTTTATGCAGGTCCCACGTGATTCAGATCACAGCTTTAGATTAAGGCTTTTTTTAGCAATGTTTATTTTAGAAACAGAACGAGCTGCTCTGATCAAGGTTCTGTTAGCTGTTGCATCCAGGCGCTTTGAAGGAGGCACTTTCCTCCACTTATTTGTGATGAAGCTGCACAGTTGTCGTAGCTGTCAAGGCAGCTGAGCTGAAGCGGCTGAGTAGGCAGGACCACACCCTGTTTGGGGGCATCACGGCCACAAACACGACGTTGTGAGGGGGGGCAGCACTAACATCAGTGCTGTTAATGATTTATTTGTGACACAAGCCTGCCTGCTCTCTTGGGACCCTGTGTGGTTAATGAGCACAGCATCTTTCTTCATGCAAGCCCACAGCCCTGAAAGAAATCCCCCTTCCCCACTGAGATTACACTGTTGTATTTTTTTCTTGTCACCATAATGTCTTTACAATCGTTACACGTTTTTCTTGTTGAAATGTCTAAAAAAAAGGTTTAATTATCATTTTATTGCCCAGACTTCTTCAATGTAGCCAAATCGCATCTTAGGGTAATCATCTCTTTTGCATGAACAAGCTAAATTTACAACAGAATTAAGAATGGTATCAGTTTGTGAAAACAAAGCAGTTGCTCAAACTGATTGGGCACAGCTTTGCTTTAAGGCAAAGTGTTTATTAATTCCAGGGAATACTGACATGTTCTTCCTTTCTTTTGTCCCATTAGAATTTTGTCATTAGTGATACATGCAGGAGCGATCAGATTATGATTGAATTCAGAGCTAGAGAAGAATGAGCTAAACTACAGAAAACTAGAGGGATGTGGGATACTGGAAGGACCCCTTGTAGTGTTGGTGAGCAAAAGAAGGTGCTGAGTTACTGAAGAAGTCCTGCAAATGAGCGTTTAAAGTTTAACTTTAAAAAACTAACACTCGATTGCAGTATGATATGCAAAGAAATATAGTTAACCACCTAATTGGTTGGGAAACTGGAATGTGCACTAAATAAAAAAAAAAAAATCAGACCACATATCACAATAAGGTCTTAGAGCATTGAGGTAGAAACATTAACTTTCACATTTCCAGGTGATCCATCCAGTACTTCTAGGAATTGTACAGGTTTGTGAGTGTGTGAGAAGTAGGAATTAGATGTGGGGAGAAATACAATGCTGTCATTTTGACAGCCCCCTTTTCCACTTATCTTTTCTGGTTCTTGTTTTTTTAACCATTAAGGTTATTTAATGTATTCACTGGTGATGTGGAGAAGCTGAACAATGTGTCTCATTTTATTTTATTAAACTGCCCTTCTTCTATTATGGCAATTTGCTGCAAGATGCATTTTTAGCTGAAAATTTAATTGGGTATCTTATCGATCACATGGATTTAAAGCTCAGGACCATGTTTGCCTGAAGTTTTTTAAATCCTGTTCAGAAGGTTGTTTTTCTGAAGATTGGTCCACTTAATTTTTAACAAAGGTGGGATTTTCAAAAGCATTTTCTTTGGGTTGTTTGATTTTCAAAAGTTTCGGATATTTTTTTGATACTTTGGACATGTGATTTTAGTTTATAACTTGTTTTGAAAATTAAATGGAGCCTCCTGTTATGACTGGTTTATTCTTTATGCTTAGTTTATCCATCCAACATATGCTTGTGAAAATTATGAAATTTCTCTTCTCACAGAGAGGCTAACCATGCAAGCATTACTCCTGTCAGTTTTTGACTTTCCGTGCGCATATCAAAGGTCCTCAGCATAAATGTCAGCCAGATATCTCGGAGGGAAATTATTAGTGTGGTAAAGGAGAAGCATGAGGCATCATGCCAGGGTCACCTGGTCTCCTACTTGTCTGATTGACCCTTCTTGGAAAAGGGGAAGGATTTGAGATGGACAGTGTGATGCTTCTAAAGGGGGCAGATAAGTAGTAGAGAATGAACAATTCAGATACAGGATAGAAAGAAGCTGATCTTTTTGCATTGTGCACATGTCCAAGGTTGCTTGGAGGTCAAGACTGGGTGGGATCCGTAGAACAGAACCATATCATGATACTGTATATACTACAGTGGAATTACTGCTAAATACTGCTCAAAATTACTGCATCTTTTGGTGGTAGCAGAAGATATGAATATTACCACAATTCCAGCAAACCTGTTCTGAAGGTGACCAGTGCTTTTCAGAGACCTGTTTTTACTTGGCAAGTGCCTTAAATAAGGATATTATTGGTAGCCACAGTAACAGAATTGAGCAAAAAGATAATTAGTGCACATCAGCTGCTCTTCCATCCTGCTTTAGGGAGGTGTCTGCTCTTGTGTACTGTACGATGGTGACTGTGAGCATTCAAAAATGGGCTGAAATTATGGTTTTAAAAGGCAAAGGTATTAAACAACAGGCAGCTCAGGAACATGAGTTATGTGATGTTGCTCTGTGCAGAAATCCATGCAGTGGAAACCTTCAGATTTGATCAGGCACTGAGTTAGGCAATTTGCTTTGCTCCATTATTTTCCCATCCATGCTTCACTTCCCAGTGATTAATTAAGGCCCATACCCAGTAGGTCTGGAAGCTGGAAAAAGATCCACCAAGGCCCCACTTGGGCCTTTGGAAAGCAAACATATTTTTCTAAGCAAAGCAGGTCACTTACCATCTGTTTTCAGTTCAGTATCTGTTTTGTGGAAAAATCACTGGTTATGCCGTCCAGCTAACATTAATGAAACTCAGTTACATTACGACAGAAACACTGAGCGCTGTACAAGTGCTGTGACTTTCTGCACTGGTTTTTGCTTTATTGTTAGCTTAACTGAGGCTTTTTCCACATGTTCTTTGCTCCTTTGTTGTCATACATGTTTTATGCCTTGAATGTACCTGGAGTTATCTTTACTTTTTCTAAAAATTACCGTCTCATTCTGTTTCATATGATATTAATGGAACCTGTGTTATTGTGTGCTTCCTTGGAAACCCTGAACTTAAGTCATTCCAAAAGACAGAAATGAATTATGTTTAAAAATGTTTTTTTTTTTTTAATGAACAATAGATTATTTGTGACTCCTATCAGTTCAGAAGGAAAATGGAAGTTCTTAAGCCAGTCACATAACCACCACAAAACAGATTATCATTGCAACAATAAGAATCGTGATGGAAACACAACCACTGACAGACGAGACAACCTTTTTAATGGCTTCCTTTGTGTCTAGTATATGGTCTGGTATACAGGTAGCAGACTCTGGGAGCTTGTAAGTGGGTTGATTTACTGTGATTTTATAAACTGCTGCACAGTGTTACACTCTCGGTATACTCTCTCATACGGTTCATCTGATGAACGTGTCTTTGTCACTACATTGGCTTTTATTACTTGCTGAGTGGACAGTTATTTATGCTACATTTATAGTCCTATGCACTCTGTATCCGCACTTTGAGCCAGGCTGGAGAACGTGGTACTGTACCGCCCACCACCGTGGTGAGTTTGGCTATGTTTGTTTATGTGAGTGTGTGTATGGGTCAGATATACATTACATGGTGGAGACCTGTTATGTTGACGTTGTGGAGACCATTTTTTCTGACCCCACAAGGGGAAATTTATTTTTATAAAAATCTGCGACTTTTGTTTTGTCTGGTTACTTATGACGAAGGTTAAGGCCGTATAGCTGTTAAGGTTGTCATTGTTGCATTACGATTTTGCCCATACACTCTCAGAAAAAAAGGATAAAAAATGTTCAGGTTCCCACAAAGATCTATGCATGCAATCAAACAATTACAATTTCCAAAGGTCTCTTATTTTGTTTGGATAGTTATGGTTCAGGTTAGGGCTGGGTAGGGGTTAAGGTCGTCATGTTGTGATTAGAGTTTTTTTCCATAAAAATAAATGGGGAATCCCCACAAAGATATAATTACAAATCTGTATGTGTGTGTGTGTGCGTGAGTATGTGAAAATGCTCCCTGTGGGAGGCACTTCCACATAGATATTATGGCCAGCCTAAACCAACCTCCATTTTAATGGCTCAAGGTCTTGAATTTGGTATTCTGTTCCAGATGCATCACCTTTATTCTGTTCCAGATGCATCACCTATATTCTATTCCAGATGCATCACCTTTATTCTGTTCCAGGTGCATCACCTTTATTCTGTTCCAGATACATCACCTTTATTCTGTTCCAGATGCATCACCTTTATTCTGTTCCAGATGCATCACCTTTTGGCACAACCTCCACGCTACTAATGAAAGATAAAAAGCTAAAGTGACAAATTAAAGTCAATGGGAATTTTTTAGATGTTTTGTGAAAGCCGCAGACACAAAGGTGGGCAGGTGACATGCAAAAGCTTTTATGAAGACATAGCAGGTCAGTGGGGGGAAGAACTAGTTGAGATGTTCCCAGAACAGGTGGGACTTCAGGTCTATCTTGAAGGTAGAGAGGGATTCAGATGACTAGATGCTCTTATTTCTATGTGATAGAGGGGTCTCCAGGAAGGGCTGGCGTGCTCATGGAAGAGGGCGCATGGTAAATCACCATGTGAACAGTAAATAACCTCTGCAGTTTTACGTCATTGTCGCTCTCCAAACCTGGCAGCACCTTTACTGAGCTGATCCTTCTCCAGTGGAAAACCGTAGTGAGCTGGAACCGAGCTGTAGTATCTCTTTGTGGTACGGCTCCATTCGTGTATATCAGAGGAAAAGAGCCATGGAATATGAACTTGATTTGAGAGTCTGTAGGATCAATGAAAAGAGACAGAGAGGTGTGTAAGGCGAGGATTTCGGCCAGCTGTATGACAGACGTGCTGCTGAATTGTGCTGCAGAGGTTTAACAGCATGAACTGGTAGCTTTTTCATTAAGCAACTGCAGTAGCCTAGTTACGATATGATGTTACGGAATTTAACATTCTGTCCATGTTCTGAAAATGACATTGTATAACAGGCATGGGTTACACTTTTGCCCTGACCAAAGACCTTTGCTCTGAATTGATCTCAATGAAGAGAAGCACAGTACAATTTAATCAGCGTTCTTTAATTTAAATAATTAGTTTCACTCTGCTCACACAACAGTCTGATGCTTGCATGTGTGTATCATATTTTCTAATTACACAACTGGCAGTAGATGCATGGACTGAACCACTTTTCGGTGCTTAAATGAATTACATGGTGCAGTTTCACTCATAGGTGTGTGGTGACATGTCAAAGCTTAGCAGCAATTGTAATCACACAGTCACACAAAGTGAATTACTGATCATCTATTAGCTGAGCAATGCTCTTAGTGATCATCTTTTCTTTAATCCAAAAAAATGCGAGTTTACCTTAGGATCTGTTTGGGAGGTATGGATGGGGAGGAATGTGTGTGTTTGTATGTGTGTGTGAGTTTCCTTGAGGTGGATGTAAGCTGAAGGGAACAGCAGTTACAGAGAATGAATTTTCTCCCTTGATGGCTCAGGCAGAAAGGTGACCTCCCCAGCCCAGGAACATAAAGAAGTGTCATGCAACACTACACGTCACTTTTCCTGACCGAGAGGACGTTCTATCTGTTGTGGTACCAAGGAGAGAAAATAATTATATCCCCTTTGACGGATATGTTTTATTGCGATTGCTATAAAGTCGGCTTATTGTTGCCTCACACATACAGGGTTGTGTGTGTGTGTGTGTGTGTGTGTGTGGGGGGGGGGGGGTCCTTACATTGTGAGGACCAAATGTCCCCATAATGTAATATAAATCCTGCCATTTTGACCTTGGGGGGCATTTTTCACATCCCTACAAGGGGAAAATCAATTATATGAAAATCTGTAATTAGCATCGAAAAACTAAAAATGCCAAATGTCTTGCATTTTGTTTGATTTTGTTACGCTTAAGGTTAGGCCTGGGTAATTTGCATTATTCAGATGTCAATTTTTTTTCCTGTAATCAACAAAAACAGCCCACAAGTAAAGCAGGGCACCATGACTCATGTTCAGTCTTTGTCATCACACAAACTATGTAAAGTTTTTAATGGTGAAATGAAGAAAGAAATTAAGCACTTTCAGTAATGTGAAGTACTTACTGTGAATGGTAAGCATGGTGCATTGAGAAATGTCTAGGTATTTGAAATATACCTTACTCTGCTTTAAAAAATGATTTTTTTATTCCTAATAATGGTGCCTCAATCATGAGACAAGTCTGATCATGAAAATGTCTTTACCATCACTAATGTTTTTTTCAACTGCTCATTGTCAGGCTGAGGTGGGTGGCTTTCACGCCAGCTGAACCCTAAACAGGCTATAGACGCCTGCTAATTGACATGGATGCCCCTTTTGGCTGCACGCTCTCTGTGGCGCAAACGGGCCGGAGGGACGCGGCTGTGAGGTGTGTCGCAAATATCCGGGTCTGTGCTTCAGAATGGATCCTGTCAGGCTGGCTGCCGTTCAGGGAGGAATGTTAATGAGCACCTGCTTGGGATAAGTTATGTAGTGTTGCTCAAATTTTGAAAAGCAGTTTTATTTGTTACGAGTTTAATGAAAAAGTAGAGATGTTAAGTTTATTTTATTCAATATATACAACCTTTGAAGAAAATTTCATCTTTTTCTGCCCTTTCTAGACTGAGGGGGTTGTGAATCATAAAAATTTTTTGTCTGCACCATAAACTCTTGTCATATCCCTCTGGTTCATATGCATGTACCATACAGTATGCCATATTATACATAATATTCGCACCCATTACTCTTTGCATCATATCTCGCATTATATCTGGGTCCATTAATCTCCATGTTACCCGATTGCATGTCCTTGCATGCCTCTTTGTGATTCTGAAAATTGGGTATTTGTGCTCAGTGTGACAGCAGGCTCCCCAGAAGCCTCAAAGTATATTAAGGGTTTCTTTCAGAAAAAGACAGGGGCACGAGTCCTTTAAAGTTCATTATTGCCCAGCTGTAGGACGCCTGCACTTCATAGTCCGGGACCTGAGCATCATCCGACATAGATAAAACACTGAGGCT
>JAABNX020000002.1:16913496-16924851 GCA_015163995.2 Mormyrus lacerda | reverse complement strand
GCTAGATAAGATTTTAACAACTCTGAGCTATTAGTTAAGTTCTCCCCAAACAAGCTTGATGGGTCGAATGGCCTCCTCTCATTTGTAAATGTCTTCTGTTCTTATTCCATATTGTCATAGAGGGACCTTCTGATCTTCTCCACACTAGAGCAGTGTTTTGATTCTATAATGTATTTTTTCCTTTTTTTTTACACTTCTTTTTTCTTATGAGAATGTTTCTGGTACTTTGATCCAGAAGAGTGCTGCTACATCTATTAAAATGCTCCACTAATTGAATCCTTTAGGCGCCAGGAAAAAGCCCTGTGGATAATTCATGTCTGGTTATTTATAATGCAGACACTCTTTTTTTCATTGCTATTGTGATTTTTGTTGTTATCAATGTATTGTAGTTTAAAGATTGGAGTTCATAATGACTTGCTACTTGTTTCCACCACAAAGTTCACTCTATTTTATCAGCAGGTAAAATGTTCTAAGCATGGACTTTAAGGCTTTGGTCTTTGCTATAAACCTTGTTATTTTTATGACTCAGTGCTTTACGAAACAGATAATCCCATGTGGCCAATTATTGTTTCATACTATTCTTTAAGCAAAACTGTTCAGTTTTTAATATCCCTATTTGTTTGAACATTTCACTGTCTTAATAGCAGTCAGTGGAATTATCAGTCTAGCTGGTTATTAATGAGAGTAGGGATTTAGTTTTCACAAACACAGTAACAGGCACTTTCTGCAGGGAACATCGTGATTACAGTGGTCCCCCTGTATCCAAGGCCAACCACAGACAGCCGAAACCACAGACAGCAAACTATCTGCGAATTCCATATATAATGTGATTTTCCTGTACATACATATGGTAAAGTGTAATTGATAAATTATGTGCAATGCTGTACAACATGTATTAAATACAGTAAGAATAAGCTATTGTTTATTTGAAGACAATGAGCATTTTGATGGAATAAACCATGTGACTCGTTCAACAATTGACCAATAAACCAGATAAGGATGAAACAAGCCTATAGGGTACCATTTGAGCGAAATTATAAAAAAGTGAAAGAGTAACGATATCAATATCTGCAAGTAAGTAAACTGTTGAAGTACACTGAGCACTAGCATGTACAGTATACTGTGCTACAGTGTGTCATTCACAGAACAGAGTGTACTCTATTTTCATTGTGTATAGAGACTTTTTGAACTTGAGTCAGGGGAGAGGCCTTATGAATACATCTTCATGAATGAACCTGGATTCAATCTGGCAAAAAGGAGAAAGGGAGGTCGTAACATAATTGGTCAACGTGCCATGACAGAAGTGCCTGGCCAGCGTGGTGATGGAAATGTGACCATATGCCCTGCCATCAGCAGTTATGGGGTTGTCCACCGCCATGTTACTGTTGGGCCAAACAACACTGACCTTCTCCTAACATTCCTGGATGGTCTACAGGATGCTTTGCTCAGGCATGAGTAGAGAGGTGATGAGCAGGCAGAACATCCCATGTATGTTATCATTTGGGACAATGTGAGCTTTCACCGTGGTCCAAGAATACATGCTTAGTTTAACAGTAATCAACATTTCACCATACTCTCCCTTTTTAACACCTATTGAGGAATTTTTCTCAGCATGGCGGTGGAAAGTATATGACCGAAATCCCTGCATACAGGAAGATCTCATGCAAGCAATGGATGCAGTGTTGACTTGCAAGGGAGAACATTGCATGTGATGTAGATGAAGTCCTGTCGTCTGACCCCATGCAGAGGCATGATGATGTCGCAGAATGACTGATTGATTTTTAAGTAAAATATGTAAAAGCACAAAGTGCATTTTGTTTTGCAGCAGGTTTCTTTGTTTGGATGTAAATAAGCTTTCATAAGTAGAGGAATGTTCAAATATCCAAAATAAAGATTATTTTCCTTTTATGCCAGAGTGTTTTGCATTTGTTTATGTAGTGTGTCACAATTTCTGAGTAGTGTTTTTACGTTGGCTGGTTTTGTGTGTTTTCTGACAGTTGTGCTTGATTTTGAGTAAAGTTAAAATAGTTTTGGTTCAACTGATTTTGCAGGAAAAGTCAAAGGTTTTGTGAGCATAGCTTGAATTTTAGGGTTTGTGCTTAATGTTTTGAGAAAAGGAGAGGAGATTTTAGGAAAGCGTTTTAGCAATTCAGAAAAAACTGTAAGGGACAAACGGGTCACACAGATGATTCTTCCCGCATCACCCAGCAAGGGAGAGCATTTCCTGTGATGTAGCCAAAGTTCTCTGTCCTGACTCAGCCCTGAGACATGGTGATGAGGCAGTGTGAATATTCTTCCTTGACTCTGGCTTGGCAGTTGCACAACATTTTACTGTAATATGCCTCTCATTTGGATTTTCTACTTTGTCCTTTATAGTAACTTTTTTGGTACTGAATACTGCAAAAAAGTTTTTCATAACATTTCACATAATTGGTAAAACACTTCACACAATTAGCACAACACCTCAGATTATTGAACACTGTAGTCAAAACTGTACAATTTCTTACAAAAACCCTATTTTATTGTCAAAACATCAAACAAACCCATTATATGGTCTGATTCTTTTTGATGCAGTTAAACACCCTTATTTTAAAACACTTGTAACATTTACACAACATGTAAAAATAAATTTGTAAACACTACATGACATTGTTTGTGAAGACCAATGGAATAATTTATTATTTATCTTCATGCCACAGTTTTTGCAATTATGTAAGTCCTGAAAAGAAAGAGCATCACACTAAACATGATCTGTGTCTCTTCACCTAGCTGGGTCTGGCCAAAGGCTATGTTATCATTAGCAAGGCAACGTGGGAAGAATCTTCTGGAGTGACAGATCCATCCCTGTATTGATGTTACATCATTTTGGTCACAGGTTTCCTCCATAGCTTGAATGAGCGGAATCTGTATATACGGCCAGAGATCATATACCTTCCACTGCCATGCTGAGAAGAACTCCTCAGTGGGGTTTAGGAAGGGGGAGTATGGTGGAAGGAGTAGAACTGTAAATTGCAGTTGTTGTTGCAACCAGTTGTGGACCTCAGCAAAATGATGAAAAGATACATTGTCCCAGACATTCAATGTATCTAATCTCGTCCCTTTGGTTTGTGGCTGTGATAATGTGGTGTAATCGTTTTGAAAATATAAGAATGGGGTCAGTGTTGCAAGGACCTAAGTTGGCATGACGATTCTGTGATATGGCTGCACAAAGGGTAATGTGACCCCCATGTTGCCCTGGTATATTGACAATAGCCCTGTGGCTAATGATATTTCTTCGTCTTCTTCTCAGTGTACTCAGGTTAATTTCAGCCTCATCAATGTATATAAAATCATGCTGGACTTCATCCACATTCATTTTCAAAACTCTCTGAAATAAAAGATCACATTGTGTAGATCGGTTTACTGTAAATCTGCTACGCAGGTGACCCCTTGCCTTTTTATACTGTTTGTTGACCTGATTGGTCTGTCTATGATTATTGATCTGTGTGTGTACACACCTGGTGGCTGTGTTCAACCAGTTGGTTCATGGGTGTGTTCCTTTGAAAGCCTTTGCTTTGATATTGCAAGGAAGAAACATTATGATCGATTTCAGTGTCAAAGGTATATAAGTGTGTTTAGTATTTTGCAAATCACGGTGTGCAGTATTTTGCAAAAAGTCTGAAGCTGTTAATGTGTTTATAGTTGTACAAATCTGAGCTGGTGTTTTGCTCCTTGACTGTTATGTTTTGCTAATTGTGGAAAACTTTTCATTTTAGTCTTTAAGCGATCGCAAAGAACTGTATTGTATACAAACATTGTTGGTAGACAGCAGGACTATAGTCTTTTGTTTTTCAGTTTTGCAGCTCATAATGCACAATCCACATCCACAGTAAATGTTTCTCTATATGCCAGCAACATTTTTGACTGGTAGTGTTTTCAGTTTTTTGCTGTAGTGTGTAATGACTGCTAAGTGGTGTTTATTTAACTGACTGTATTGATGCGTGATCTGAAAGCAGCGTTTGCTTTTGAGCAAAGATAATATAGTTTTGAGAAGATTGTTTGATTTTGCAGGATGAGTCAAACGTTTTGTGAGTGTAGCTTGAATTTTAAGAGTTAGTGCTTAGTATTTTGAGTAAAGGAGAGGAGATTTTAGGAAATGTGTTTTAGCATTTTTTACATGCAACATGCCCACATTTTAGAGTTTCTCTGGCCAAAGTGCATATCTTGCCTAAGCGCATACAAACATCAGACATACTGTAGCGAATACTCTTGGGTGAAAAAAGTGTGCAGCTACTTGCTTTCTTGACATACATGCATTGGAGAATCAAGCCCCATAACTGGTACGCAGGAGTGCTTAAAAGGAGTCCTGGCACATAAAGCAGCTTTCAAGAAGACTGGAGTCTGAAAAGGCCATGGCCTGCCTTTCATTTGGAAATGCCATCATGCTGGATGATGGGAGAAAATGGCTGTAAACACTTCCAAACTCTGCATGCATCCATAAGATGACATGGAATGTCATCTGTCATTTAAACCACTTCAATACCATTACACACAACCAAAACCTCAAATTTAATTAGCAAAATGGTCAACCGTGTCAAAGGCTGCACTTAGGTCCAAAAGCATCAGCATCAGTTGACTTTCTTATGTCTTTTAGTTAAGGCAATTCCAGGGCTGTGTCCTGGGCGGAAGCCCCACTAGAATCTTTGCAGTATTTTGCATGTCTCCAAGTATACTTAAAGTTGAGCTGTGACTATCTTTTCCAGAACTTTTTATTTGGTTGAACAGGTATAATATTTCAATAAAAAACATACTTTTCCATTAAGATATATGTAAATGTGCAGCCACACAATAATTTATAAGAATAATTTTGTCTGCTTCTCAAAAATTGATTTGGCTATTTTACCAAAACCTCTCCCCAGGAGTGCCCCAGTCATTTTCTATACAGTAGAACCTTCGAACTCAAATGCCTCAAATTCAAGTAACTCGACCAACTCGGACATCAAACAGGTCTATCGAATTTTTTTCGACTTGTACCTCGACCCAAATCTTGGAACTCGATCATTCCTGCTAAAACTTGTATGGGTTGAAACACGTTCAGCTCTATCGATACAGACCTCAAACACAATTCAACTAATAACTCGGAATACGACAAACCAAAACAGACATGCTACAACAGTTTCATAGGGATTTGATAACTTACATTTTTACTGATGTTTCATTTCTGTGTGCAGTCTTTATTTTATGTAGGAAGCATTTGGGCATACTGTAGAGCAAGGTAGAAGGACATACAGTCTAAAGTAGGAGTCAGTGCGACTCACGTGTGCACACACTCACACACCCACTCACATGAGTCAGCAGCTAGCCTGCGCAGCATGTCTTTGGAACTCGAAAGTTCACACTGAGAGCGAATGGTGCGCAGCCATGCAAATGTAGCAAACACGCCTGATCCTAAAATAGCATCCAAACATTCCACCATGCTAGCCAGGGGGAAAAGGTAACAAAATAACTTTTGACAGTGATGCAAAATGTACCAAAACTATTAGGATGATAATTAGCATGTAGCACCCTGCCATTTCTATAGCATCCCGGCCTCCTTTTCAGGACTGGCAACAGTAGCTGCTACTGTTAGCCCTACGTCAAATGTTGGTTTTCCACAAATATAAAAACTGGTACCAGTGCCGAATGACATCACAACGCGAGGTGGGGTATTTTGTACTGAATTAAAAAATGGCTGTAGAATATTATTGGGATGAACAATGTGCAATATTAGTACCAACATTGCAGGGAGTTCAAGTTTCACTTAAAACATCTTTACTGTGTGATAGAAAAAAAATTAACTTAGCAAGTTTTGCAGTTTTAATGATTGTTCATTTCCAATATTATGTAGTGTATGTTTAGAAATCAATTTAAAGTTCACCTCCGCTACTTTTGCATGAGCGCTGCATGTGTTGTCCAATCATAATAATTTTCTCTTATGGCATTGTGAAAGATTTATGTTAAATTTATTTTTCTTAATAAATGACCCAATATGTATTACAACAAAATTGCACTGCAATATTTGAAAAATTTCCAACACAGTGCTGTCCGTCTTTAATGAAATACTTTATTTGAATGTCATGCAGTCCTGATCTTGTATGTGATCTTCTGACCAGCTCGCAATTAAAGCTTAGGTCTCTTCATTTCTCCATGAGTCCATTATTATTATTATTATTATTATTATTATTAGTTTTACTTTGTTCATCATTGTTTTCTGAGTTAGTAGCTTTTTTCAAAGTGGTGGTTGTATTGTGTTTCAGAGGCAGGTTACTAGCATAGCCATTCAACAAAGAAAGCATTACAAGTCCCATCTCAAAGTACTGAAACTTTTGATTAGATTAGAACTAGGTTTAGATTAGTGTTTGATTAGAGTGAGGAGTGTTTTCTGATTGGTTGGTGATAATTGTGCTTTGCCAATGGGATGTGTGTTTAAGGATCTGCTGAAATGGTCCAACTAATTTCTGATATGACACTAACAGCAGGAACACAGAGATTAATTCTGGGAATAGTGTTGTAATTTTGAGGACTGGATTAAAGCACACTGTATGGTCATCTGGCTTATTGTTCATGGCTTAGTGTTTTAGCAATTGGGAAAAACTGTAATACTGGAAGATGTGGTTAAAGTGGACACAGAGTGCTATTTTCTGCTCTGCAGGAGGCAGTGAGAAATGAAATGAGTCTGAAGGGCACATTTATTAGTGGGTATGTCAGTGAGTCAGTGTGAACAGAGCAGTGCCCGTGCAAAGCTCCTTGTCATGGAGCCAGAGCCAAATCGTGAAGCCATGTTGCACTGAATTGTGGGTTCACCTTTATTTTTAGATGGGCAATCCACTTCATATGGATATGAGGTGTTTTTAAAGAAGCTATGACACTCACATGACACAAATGTATGAAAGCTGCTTTCCTCCTGAGTATCAATATTGGCTGTTTCATTCACATCCTGATGCATCCTGTCACAGTGACACAAGTTTATAAAATTAGAAGAGCATAATCTGTATAATCAACACACATCAAGTATATGCATGTGAATATAGAGCCAGTATTCATGTCTGAATATAAATTTAAAGACCCATGAGTCTGAAATACTTCTAAAGGCTCCTTACCCTTCAACAGCCAAGCGGTCACTCATGACCAAACTGGCAATGAGCCGGAGACCGTTTGACTGACTCGTAGGGCTATTCTAATTTCTCCAAAATTTAATCTGATACCTCCATGTTCTGATAGCGTACCAGAGGCCAGATGTAGACCCATCAATTGACTAGCATTGGTTCTTATGTTTGACAGCTCAGTTAGAATTAATAATTGAAAAGTGGACTCAGATATTTGATTCTGTTTACCATAACAGGAACATAATTAGGTCTGCTGAGGTTTGCAATCTGTGGCCACGGACCAGATGTTTCAGTTGGTTTTAAGACTCCAGGGGGGTGTTATAAAGAAAAACTTACCAAGGATTCAAGAGCTGTATTAACACAGTGTGCTGTTGGCCAAGGTACTAAAGACTGTGTACTCAAAGTCCCCACAAGTGTCAAGGAATCTTTTCCGGACCTTTATAATTGGATCCCACTGCTTCTTATTACAAATAGGCTGGACTGGGGCTCAGATACTGTAATGCACTGCGGGAGTCTGGAATAAGTCTCACCTGATCAAATGAAAGCTCTGGTGCTTGAAGAAATGGACACATGACCAGAGGCAAAGCAGCCAGGACAGTGTTTTAAAGCAAGCACCACATTCTGCCAGTCTGCATTCCTGACAACACGGTCGATGGGCAGGAAATGGAAGTGATGGGGACTTTTTGTTACAGCAACATGTAGGGCACAAGGACATTCTTTGTCCTATAGGACTCCAGAGTATTCATAGGACAAGACAAAGGAGAACCAGTGACACAGAGAGAAGGTCAGGCATAAATAATAAAGGCTGTATTGGTGAAACTCTACTATGCTATCTAGCAGGTTGGTCTGCATGCCATTTTTCCTATCATAATTGCATCACACCTCTAGTCTTCACTCTTTTTGCACCTAGTGCTGCTCATGTACCCTAACAACAGTCCTTCACTCCAATTAGGGCAGCACCAAACTGGAGTGCAGCACATTCCTTGGTCTACCTCTGTCTTTACCCATCTTTCTTGCGGAAGAACAGTAAACAAACATCTTATGCATCAACTTCATATGTATTGTTTCCATTTTTGTATAAGACCACTGTAATGCAACAGAGCTATGCTGTAAAAGGCAGAGAAAAGACCTTGCCTTTGAAATTATTTGAAAAGGAAGCTTGGGACATCAATCTATGCTTTTGAGTAGAGAAAATGAGGAACTGGTGATGAGATCAGTATCATAACTCAGACCTGGTACTCTTCTTCTAATAAAGAACAGGATGCTAATAATCAGGACTATTGTCTGCTGAGGACAGTAATCAGTGTAGATACTTTGGGATACAAAGGGTACTGTAAGCGTGTTTGCCTTACATATGAAGTATGCGACATACAGTAAGACCACTTACTCATGTCAGGGTTGTGGTCGACTCACCCAAATCCGAGTCAAGTCAAGAGTCATCTGTGGTCATGTCCGAGTATGGAGTCCTCTGTGCTCCAATCCGAGTCACGAGTCATCTGTGCTCATGTCAGTCTTCATAGCATCAGTATAAGTCAAGTTAATACTGTATATACAAAACTAAATGTAAATATGACTTGAGTCTGAGTCCTCCACCTCAATACTGCACCTCTGACGTAACCCACAAAAAAAAATCGGGCCAAAGTCTCCATCCTAAACAGTAGGGATGTAATGATACACTAAATTCACCATTCAATACAATTCACAATTCTTTAGTTTACGATGCTATTTTCTCACGATTTTTTAAGAGCAATATAAATGAATAACAAACATGATATAATAATAACAAGCATTATAATTGTATAATTATGTGATGTTTGTTATTAATGTATATTAAAGCTGTTAAGCGATGTTAAAATGTACTTGCATGCTGATTAAGAATGTCCTATGAATGCATTATGAAGGTGCACTTAATATTAAACGTTACAAAGTAAACTAAGCATGGTTAGCATGGTTTGCCCTTTTAGTAATCTTTGCTCTGGCGGTGGTGAATTGAGCTCACTGTGGTGCCGGTGGACATGCTGAAGCATGTTCGTTGTGCTATTTGTGTATGTTATCAGTCTTTTACGATGTTTGCACGCAGTTTTTGTCTTGTGTGTCCTTTTCTCGCCGTTTTCGTTTGTGATTACCGGAAAGCTAAAATGCTGCCACACCGCCAATTTCACATAGCAGGGTGTGTCCTCAATTTCAAATTCATTCACCATCTCACGTTCGGTCAAAACCAAAAACAAACATACGACTCCGACGTGAATACGCAGTGACATCTGATGTTGAAATGATGTCATGAAATCAATTACACCAGTTTTCCTGCTAAGTAATGTACCGTGAAGTACTTCTAAAGTAGCCATTCATTTTCCACATCAGCCGGTTTAAATCGTCATAAATTTACATCGATTTTTAGCCAATTCAAGATTCATCATCACATGCCTACTAAACAGAGAGCTTGCAGGCACTGCAGTTTTATACTGAATGCTCCTGCTGTGAGAAATTAATCATATGATTTCCAGGGCAGATCAATGACATTATTTTAGATCATCTGTATAGCTGAGGTGTTTATTCATAACACAATTTAACACATCAAGCTGAACAAAACAGCAGCTGATTATAAAAGAAGAAGCACTCGTCTGACTTGGGTGTGAATTTGCATCATTTGAAGACTAATTTTTATTGTTTGTACGTGTCAGTGAGTGTTACATGCTGTAATCAGCTTTTAGCCTTAAGTGTAACAAATGGAGTTTGAGAATCACTGTATCATCTCTAGGGTTTGTTTCAGGTTTGGGCAGCTCCCATGTAGACTAATATGCAGCTCCTGTATCAGTGTGGATCATTTCAGCAGTGTGCTAATGTGCACCCCCTGTATCAGTGTGGATTGTTTCAGCAGTGTGCTAATATGCACCTCCTGTATCGGTGTGGATCATTTCAGCAGTGTGCTAATATGCACCTCCTGTATCGGTGTGGATCATTTCAGCAGTGTGCTAATATGCAGCTCCTGTATCAGTGTGGATCATTTCAGCAGTGTGCTAATATGCAGCTCCTGTATCAGTGTGGATCGTTTCAGCAGTGTGCTAATATGCACCTCCTGTATCAGTGTGGATCATTTCAGCAGTGTGCTAATATGCAGCTCCTGTATCAGTGTGGATCATTTCAGCGGTGTGCTAATATGCACCTCCTGTATCAGTGTGGATCATTTCAGCGGTGTGCTAATATGCACCTACTGTATCAGTGTGGATCATTTCAGCAGTGTGCTAATATGCACCTCCTGTATCAATGTGGACCATTTATAAATCGTTTCAACACAGTTAGCAAAGTTATACATTCTATATAGTGTGTTTTTGTGTCCTTGTCTGGTATCTGTGTGTGACTTTGCCTTCCTGGTTTTCTTGCTCCTTGGATTGTGATTTTTGTTTGATTTTTGTCCCTGCACTCATGTATTTACCTCTGCTAGATGTTAATTTAGATTATTATTAGGATTACACTTTGGATTTGGTTTGCTCGCTGCTACCAAGTTCTTGACCTCTTTTCTTGGACCACAGGTCTGGAGTTGAATTATAATACTGACCATGCACTGTATAAACAGCATGGAAAATGGACAGGTGAGTATGTTTTTCTAGGTTTTAGATATTTAGTTTTATGCAAAGATAATATCACAAATGGGCATAATTAAGGTCTTTGTATAATAATGAATTTACTTGACTGACATCCAAGAAGACTTCCAGCACCCAGCAGCATCTATTTCTGTGTGTTCTGCTTTGCTAGGGGACTTGGCTCCTTTGTACTGTAGTGCTTTCCTCTCCTTTACCCCTTTTTATTGCACTTGTTCAGCATTAGCGACACTTATCACCCTTTTCCACTGTTACCAGAAACCAAGCTGTACCCGACCCATACCGCAAACTGATGGTTTTCCATTGAAATATATGCAAGCTGTACCCAACCAGTACCTGTGCTGACACCGCCCCGCTAGAGTAATCAGAGTGCACCATCCGATTGGTCGAAATGCATGGAGATACCAGTGATCTGTGTCGATATACATGGATTAAGAGAAGGAAAAAAGCAAATATTCTATATATTATTCATTATTAGAAGTATCACATATTGTCATGTATTGATACATTCCCAATTACTTAAAACTTGAAAATTTACAACCTCCTTTAAACCACCTACAGTGGGGCAAAAAAGTATTTAGTCAGCCACCGATTGTGCAAGTTCTCCCACTTAAAATGATGACAGAGGTCAG
>JAABNX020000002.1:16883092-16901037 GCA_015163995.2 Mormyrus lacerda | reverse complement strand
TGGCCCCCTGTCCAGGGTTGTTCCCTGCCTCATGCCCGTTGCTTCCGGGATAGGCTCCGGACCCCCCGCGACCCAATTGGATTACGCGGGTTGGAAAATGGATGGATGGATGGATAAAGGGTAAAGGGTTGTTTAACCAAGGCAAATTAAAAAATTCTTCAAATTCAGTGTTTATCCTTCAGCTGAATCCGTCTTTACAGTCTGTATCCCCAAATAAACATTGCAATTTGTGTGATCAGATTTAATTTTCAAATGCTTAATGAATACCAATCAAAATTAATTACAGGGCTAAAATATTGCATGTGATGCTCTTAAGTAGTTTAATTTCGTTATTACTATCACTAGAGGTATGATTACACCATTATTTTAAGTTTTATATTCAAGATTGACTAGAGGGTCTGTAGTGTTTTAACAGGTCGACGACAGCCAGCTTTGAATGTTACCATCATGCAAAGAGCACTGTTGTTGCACTGTTTAGCTGTTTAGCTGTTTAGCCCAGCCATCGGCTCCAGAAGAGTACTTTGGATATTGAGCACATTATCAACTCTGCATTGAGGATCCCTGTGGAGGTATAAGGATACCTGTAGATACTCAAAACACATGGTGACACACCTCAGTCAATGCCAACGGTTATATGAAATGTTCTAGACAGTGTTATATTTCCGGTACTTTGGCTGTCAGAGTGACAGAAATCTAGTATGTAGCAATGAATTTCCTTCTTACTTGGCATCTAGGATTCTTTAGGTACAGATTTTAGAATCACAAGCTTGTTTTTATTAATTCCTCCAAAACCAAGTTAACCCTGAGTTTATTATAAAGCAAAGTAATATGTCATTGTTATTTTTAATTTTTAATTCGGTCTCAGTCTTTAAATCTCGTCTGAAGACCTATTACTTCAGTTTATCTTACCAAACATAACACATAGTAACTATAGCCGCTGGTGTTGCTGTACATGCCATGTCTTGCCAATTACGCCTGGGTGCTATATAAAAATAAACTGAATTGAATTGAATTAATATATATTAAGGCCTCAGCCAGCAGAAAGCTAATTAATAAATAGCACCCATTTGAAGTCTTATTCCAGTTTACAGGCAACAACTTAAATGTGCCAAGCCTGTAGTGAAAACTGTGAAGACGTGGACCAATGCAGCAAAGCAGGAATTGCAGGACTGTTTTGACTGCACTGATTGGACTGTATTTGAATCTGATAATCTGGATGAGCTGACAGAAACTGTGACATCATACATCAGTTTTTCTGAATACGTGTGTGTGTCAACCAAGACCTTCTATTAGATTATATCATGCAACATCTCGACCATCCAGGAACTTACACGAGTATCCTGTTTGTGGACTTTAGTTCGGCTTTAAACACCATTGTGCCTAATCTCCTCTCCTCCAAACTCTCCCAGCTCAATGTGTCACCAGCTACTTGTCAGTGGATCACCAGCTTCCTGACAGACAACTAAGGTTGGGGGAGATCACTTCTGAAACACAGTCCCTCAGTATTGGTGCCCCTCAAGGATGTGTCCTCTCCCCACTGCTCTTCTCCCTCTACACCAATGACTGCACCTCCAGAAACTCAGCTGTAAAACTCCTGAAAATTGCAGATGACACCACCATCATTGGACTCATTCAGTATGGTGATGAGTGTGCATACCAGCAGAAAGTTGAGCGGCTGGTACTCTGGTGCAGTCAGCACAACCTGGAGCTGAACAAGCTCAAGACTGTAGAGATGACAGTGGACTTCAGGAGACATCCCTCACCACTGCTTCCCCTCACCATATCAGACAGCCTGGTGTCTACTGTGGAGTTCTTGAAGTTCCTGGGTACCACCATTTCCCAGGACCTGAAGTGGGAGACCAACATCTCTTCCATCCTCAAAAAGTCCCAGCAGAAGATGTACTTCCTGAGTCAACTGAGGAAGTACAGCCTTCTACAGGAGCTGCTGATCCAGCTCTACACTGCAGTCATTGAGTCTTTCCTCTGCTCCTCCATCACAGTCTGGTACAGAGCAGCCACTAAGCAGGATAGGAACAGACTGCAGCGGACCGGACCGGACCGGACCGTACGGACAGCAGAAAGGATCATCGGTGCCCCCCAGCCCTCCATCCAGGACCGGTCTCTCTCAAGATCCAGGAAAAGGGCAGGGAAAATCATCACAGATCCCACACACCCCGGATACAGACTTTTTGACCTGCTGCCCTCTCGCAGACGACACAGAAGCCTGCAGACCAGAAGCATCCTACACAGGAACTCCCTCCTAAACGGCTGAACTGTCACACTGCTATACACCTACAGCACTGCAACTGCACTTTATGTGGTATATATTTCTGTAATCTTTGTATTTTCTGTATATAAGATTTAGTGTTTTTGTGACTTTATATATTGATGCATTTTTTATACTGTGCTTCAGAGGCATCATCGACCGGGATCAAATTCCTTGTATGTTTTCGCTCACATACTTGGCCAATAAATGCGATTCTGATTCTGATTCTAAGCTGGGTATTTTCAAGAAAGGAACCATAATTCTACTAAAAATAAGTACATTTCAGGAGACTCTACGGCAGGGTTCTTCAAATCTGGACCTCGATTCCAAATCCAGGCCATGTTTTAAGTTCTACCGGGTTGTTAATTTGATAATTACTGATTCTGATTGGTCAGAGGCGTCACCCCTGACTGACAGGTAAAGGAAGGCTAGAAATCCAGCAGTGCTCGGACCTCGAGGACCGTGATTTGAATAACCCTGCCCTAAGGGAATGGATGCATTATTTGTAGGGAGGAGACAATCTGGGGAAAATACATTAGTGAGAAAAATTGCGGAATGAAAGGAAGAATAAAAACAGCAGAGCAGCATTAAAATAACAAGACAAGTAAATGTGTTGGAAATCTGCGATATGTAAATATAGCAGTAAAAACCAACAAGTGTCCGTTTGAAGCTCCTGGATTCAAGGGAAGCGGTTACAAGCGTGGCCTGCATTCTTAAGAGGAGCAGTGTTTTTCTTACTTTTTTGTTTTCATTAGAGCCATTGGTGAAAACAGAGGTACTCGCTTGATGTAAATCGATATAAATAGTATCAATGCTATTTATAGTATTTCAATTTATATTCATGCGGCCTGTGTAATGACAGAATATCCTACACAAATCATGCAGTAAGTTGCACAGCTAGAGCTAGAATGGAAAAGACAGTGAGCATTTAAAAGTCCATAATGAGAGTATATGGGTGTTAATATACACATGTTGTCCTCTCATCTGTGAATAACAGTCTGTGAAAGCTCACCAGGTCTCTGTCCTCTTATCTGTGAATAACAATCTGTGAAAGCTCGCCAGGTCTCACCAAAAAAATGTCACCAGAGAAATCAAGGATCAGAATGCAGAAGAAATTTTAAGTCAAATGTATACAATTTTTTTGCCAACATTTGCTGGGGACCTGTTACTTTAAAAAGAGGACTTTGAAAATATAACAATAAAAACAGTTCCAATGGAAATGGGCAGGCATCCTACATTTTAATATTTTAATATTCCCCCCAGAGGAGGATAATTTTTAGCTGAAAAGCTCAAAGTGGTCAATAAATCAATGTTCAGCTGAGGGAAGTTCAGAGAAACTCTGCCTCCTGGCAGGACCGCAGCAGGCCTGTGGAGCCGGTCTGCAGGCCCATCGGCCTGCTCAGGGCTCCTGGAGGCACCACCAAGAGGTGGATAAATGAGATGGGTGACTCAGCCCACCAAAACAGACCAGGATGGATTGGACCGGGCATTCTCGCTCGGACACGTTCATGCTGTACAAAGAGGCGCATTCTCGCTCTGACACGTTCATGCTGTACAAAGAGGCAGTCCTATTCCGTTGCCCATCTCTATTGCTTGCTATATACTAAAGGCTGTTTTGAGAGGCTGTTATGATAAAGCTGAGAGTGTTTCATTATATTCAGCTGCAGTGAGAGGCTGGGTCCGTCCCAGTGAAGAGTGTTCCCAGGCACACCCACTGGCATGGCAGCTGCTTTCACAGTCAAATCGCTTTAAACAGCCGCTTGTCGTTTTGCTGCTTTCACAAATTCCAGTTTTAAGGGCCTCGTCCCCTCTGGAACTGCATGTGTGTACAATATATGTAAGCTGAATTGTTTGAAAATCTCGCTGATTCTGTCCTCGTTTTCCAGACACCTCACCTGTTAACGTCCGTCCCCCTCAGCTTCATAAGACGGCCCTCAGGCAGATTACGCTCCTCTGTCTCTGTGCTCTGCTGCATATCTGTGCTTGTTGCTGGGGGAGGTTCAGACTTAGTTGTACTGACTTGTGATTTTTTTTTTTTTTTATCAAGACGCAGGTTCCTGTCTTTATTAATATTAACGGTTATATTATATAGAAGTTCTTCAGAGTACAGCGATCACGTTCAAATAGACATACTGATGTGTGATTTCAGGGGTGCAACTTTCACTTCACATGGTATATTTGAAATTAAGTCGCAATACGCAATAAAACAGGACAACATTGTTCCAGAACAAACAAAAAAAGTACTGTAGTTACTGTAAGGGGATCTGCTGACCCGTTGTGTACACTTACAGTGGATATATGGTGATGTTCTTCTTTGAACTGGGCAACGGTTATGCAGTTCCATTAATCATAGAGTTAATAATGATACCTGATAGAGACTGAAAAGAACAACTATATCACAGTTGTTCAGAATCATACGGTAAAATCTTGAAATTCCCGCATGCTCACAAATCTGGGAAATTAATTAGCTCCTGCGTGCCATAAAAAACACATGCACCAGTGCTGTGACAGAATTTTAAAATTTCTTTTTCCATATATAAGGTATATCTATACTGCATATATAAGACATATTTAAACAACATTCTGTTTTCAAGTAGCTTCAATCTCTTTTTAATATGGGGGAATAGTCAAATCAAAAACCATAGTAGTTTTCCTGTCTATCAAAAGAAATTTCTGATAGAACAGAGTGGCCCTGCAGGTAGACCTGTGTGTCCTGTGTGACCAAACACCCTATAACGTTTAGGTCCATTACTGGTGCTGGTAAATGTGATTCCTTTCTACGTCAGGCCATTGTTCCGCTGCTACTGCTGCCAATGTTGCCCTGTTGCTTTGCTCCGCTGATCTGCATGTACTCCTGGGTATGGAGGTGAAGTGGCCCTGCTGAACAGAGGCACAGTGCAGTTCCCTGCTTTCATTCCGCACAATCTCAGCCCCCTTGTTTCAGTCTAAGCCGTGTGAAAATGTGACAGATTTACACGTTTCTGTCTGGCTTTGGGGGGTTTTGCAAAATCAGGAGGTGGGCAAAGTGATTGGAAATTCCTATGAAGTCAGAGAGTTAGGCATGACTGTGCACCTTCTCACAGGTCATGTGGTTCAGGTTTGCTGGCACAATAAATCGATTCATGTAGCTGCACCCATCTGATGCTTTATTAGGTGTAAAACTATTAACCAGTTTGTCAAAGCAACCGCAGAAATAGGTTATTAAAGCTCAAAGAAATTCTTGCATGAGATTTTTTTTCCTCTTAAAAAGTAAGTGAATTGCTGTTTTTTTTATGATTTTATCATGCAAAACCACCTAACAACTCTAACAATAATCGTTATATCGTATTACTCACAAAGAAGGATATTTCTTAAATCCTGGTGTCTGTTATCACTGTTGGACATGTCTGACCTTAACCATGCCTGCAGAATGTGTTTGATTCTAGCCCCTGATGCTATGCAGTCATGGGTGACCTTGCACTGAAGGCACTGAAAGTGTTAAAGCACCAGTGTCGCCTTACAGCAGCTGGCCATTTAATTACACCAGATATGGCCATCAGTTCTTGGTTGGCTCTCAGTGGGGTCCTTGGTCTCTCCAAGCCCCGGGCGATAATAGGGTGCATATCAGTACACTGCAGGCAAGCCTAAGATCATTGTCAGAGAAGAGGAGTCTGTGTTGAGGACAGCAGTGCCCTTACTGTTCTTCTGCAAGTAAAGCGCTGCCCGCTCTGTGCTAAAGTTCCCGAAACATGCTAAAGTGCCCATTCAGTGAAGAGGATGGATTTCTATATAACAGAGTTGGTCTCAGTTCAGTCAAAGGGAATCGCCTTGGAAAATAACTAACAGGTTTTGCTCTGTTTCTGCACTTCCACCCTTGCTGGGTAGGCAGAATAGAAAATGGAGGGAAGAGTGAATTCACTAAGGCATTTTCATGCATTGTGCATATATTGTCACTGCACTGTTATCCATGCATAAATTTGAGTAACCCTGCTTGTGAGAGGGGTGTACCGGGGCTGTGATTCTGTTGCTTCTGAGATTCGTCCCAAGCTTTGCATACTATGATGTCAGAGCAACTTTCAGCCCCTATAGAATCTCTTTGGAGGTGGAGATGATGCATGTCCTACTTTGTACATTAGGTGTGAGGTCCAGATGTGAATTAGACTCTATGCGGATTCACCAGTCCTTCAGTATAAGGCGGCAGGTAAATAGCATCAGTCGGCCCTTGTAAATGTGCATGGATGTCTCATCCATCAAGAGGCCACTACAAGATAAATGGATAAAATCTGCATAAGCCTAAGCAACTGCAGGCATTACATATTTCTGGGAGGTTTGCCAATGATTTCTATGAAAATAAAGTACCAAAACCTCCCTGTGACCCACAATCTTCTCTGTACCTTCTGTGACAAAGGTAGACACCGTGGACACTTCTATTATCATTTTTAAAGTACATAGTTCTCCTTTCCCTTTTACACAACAGTTGATTGCATTTTATAGAAAACAGGAGCACAGAGATAGTCATCTGTCTATCCATCCATAACTGCTTATCCAATGTCCAATTTAAGAACCCATGCTTTATTTTTACTGGCATAGAGTTTGTGTTAATTTAGTTCCTTATTCACATCATGAATGTTGCCAGTCTTGTTTAGGCTGCCATTTTTAAGAAATGCTCATACGGTTTCCTGGCCATTCTCTCTTAAAGCAAAGATTAGAGCTATGCTGACCTTTAGAGGAGAGCCTTGCATGAAGCGTGTGAAGCAGTATAAGAAACCACTTGGTGAAAAACACAAGAATCTGTGGCTGGAACTTCAGGTCCTGTATGTCAGACAGGGGAAACGTGTCAGGGAAGAAGCCCCTCTACTCATGTAACACAACTCCTGGGTACTTAGCAGGTACTCATCTGAGTTAGACTCTAAACTGGGTCTTTGTATTCGCTGACTTGTGCACAATATATCTCTTGTTTCTTCCCCATACAATCCCTGCATCCCATGCATCTGTTGGTCACCAGGAAGAATGAATTTTTTCATTGAATTCCTTATCTGTCGGGTCCATTCCATATAAGCTTATGGTTCACATTCCGTTTCTTACATTGACATATAAAATACGCAGTGAGAGAAGAAGGAGGTATGTAAAACAGAGTGTCTGTACAATCAGACCTGTACTTGAGCCTTCACAATGCCCAGTGAATTACACCTTATCTTAGCCCTGAGAGCTGAATGAGTCAGTCTGTGAAGTTTGGCGGGAACATGCCTTCCTCCTTCCTTGCCCTTAGTTCAATGTCTATACCGCTGCTCCTGACAAAAAACGGAAACAAGTTAATTTCTTTGACAAGTCAAGTGTAGCTTATTTTTCTTAGCATTGATCTTATTTTTAAAGTAAGGAAATTGAAACAGCACAGTAGGATGTAACGGTACACTCAACTCACGATTCAATGCGATTCACGATTCTGAGTTCATGGTAAGATTTTCTCACGATTTTTTAACAGAATGAGCTGCAGACAAATTTATTCAAAAATATGCCTTTATTCTTCTAAATTGTGCAAAATGTGTCCTCTTCTTAACAGTGCAACTGAAATTGAATTAAATACTGTTTAAAAAAATCCCAAATCAAAATAAGTAAAAAAAAAAATCTTCAGATAAATAACTTAAGGCTTGCATGTGCAATGTTTTAGTGTGGTTTGCCCTTTTAATAATTTTTGCTCTGGCGGTAGTGAATTGAGCTCACTGTGGACATGCTGAAGCACGTTCGTTGTGCTATTTGTGTATGTTATCAGTCTTTTACAATGTTTGCACGCAGTTTTGGTCTTGCTTGTGCTTTTCTCGCCTTTTTCGTTTGCGATTACCGGAAAGCTATAGTGCATCCATCCATTCTTCAATCCATTTTCTGAAACCGCTTGATCCCACCTGGGGTCGCGGGGGGAACCGGAGCCTATCCCGAGAACGATGGATGCAGGCAAGAACCGACCACGGGCAGTTTGCACCACACCACACGGCACACACACTCACATCCACAGGGTCATTTTAGACTCACCGATCAACCTCTCCTGCTTGCTTTTGGACCGTGGGAGGAAACTGAAACCCCCGGTAAAAACCCAAACAAATATGGGGAGAGCAGAAAGGACCCGGGATCGAACCCTCTTGCTGTGAGGCAGCAGCACTAACTATTGCGTCACCTCACCGCCTGATGGTGTGTCCTAAATTTCAGATTCACTTGCCGTCTCACGTTCGGTCAAAACCAAAAGCTGATTAACAACGTCGATGCGAATACGCATTGACATCTGACGTTGAACTGACATTGTGAAATCAAATGGAATATTACACCAGTTTTTCTGTTAAAGTACTGCGAAGTACTCCTAAAGTAGTGATTCATTTTCTACTTTCAGCCGGTTTAAATTGTCATACATCGATTTTTAACCGATCTGCAATTCATCATTACATGCCTACAGCACAGAGAACCTGCTACCTGCATGCTGTGTTTTGGTATTTGTGTAAAGGGAGACAGGGCATGTAAATCCCAATCCGTAATCAATCTTCTTTTCAAAACAGTGGAAGTATTAAAGTTTTTAAAATTAGGTTTAATAGGCAAAAAAGTAAACCATGTCACCTCACTTTGTTTTACCTGCATGGGGGGCGTGTAGTACTGCTGTCACACAAAGATCATTATTCACATTCTAAATAGCCACAATGTCACGTATTCAAATCACATTTGCATGTTAATCTGAAGAACAATGCAATGGTGAAACGTGATACAGATACATCCCCATCAGCACCATAAAAGGGGAGGGGGGACGTGGCCAGGTGTGAATGGCTCATTCATACACATGAGAGCTCCTACATATTCAATGAAAGGAGCCAGAAATAGTGACATGAGTTAGGTTTTTCTTATTTATTTATCCAACTGAATGTTGCAACTACACCATTTAGTCATCTTCATTTACCCAAGACTTTGGTGATCAGATATTAGGGATCAAAACAAACTGCCAGCTTTGCTTACTACGTACTTTTCTGCAAGTGTTCAAAACTGCATTTTGCAATGTCTATACTTTGATGTTAAATTTCAAACTTAACATAACTCTGATATATTTACAAAGTGCATCCCTTTTTCAAAAATCCTTTGTGTTTGAAAAGCTAAAAAAGATTTTTGGAAAACATTACATATCCGTCCGCTTCAAACCTATCAGCACGCTGAGACAGAGACTCATCCACCCCAAAGATCAGATACGAAAACAGAAGAAAAGCAACATAGTATATGCCGTTCAATGCACCAATGGTATGCCCTGTCTCAAGCCAACATTCAGGGTAATACTAATGACACGCTTAACCCTCTTCAGTGCAGCAAAGTGTGCCCTGAACTTTGGAGAGACCAAACAACTGCTACATAGAAGGATGGTCCAGTACAGGAATAACACCTCAGAACCAGACTCAGCTATGTATCCCTATTTGAAAGATAAAGGACACTCTTTTGAAGACATTAAAGTCCAGATACTGGATAAAGAGGACAAGTGGTTTGAGAGAGGAGTGAGGGAAGCTTTGCATTTGCGAATCCACAGCCCCTCACTCAACGGAGGTGGAGGCCTTGGACACAACTCTTCAATTTATCTTTCTGCCCTTTCATCCTATCCCAGGAAAATCACACCCAATTCACACCTCCACCAGGTGGAGCACTCTTAATGACCCACTCCATGGGAGTAGGGGGGACTGCTGAAGGTGTGACTGTTACATCTACCCACAACTCCCCCTCCCCTTTTGTTTCAGTCAACAAGCCTACTCAGGTCAGGTGCAACGTGAAACCACCTGAGAGGATAAATTTGTGGTCACAACCTTCCTCAGACTGAAGAAGCTGCTTGGATGAGCAGAGCAAAAATTTCTACCTTCCAAGAAAGAAGTCCAGTTGCCATGACTCAACCACCAGACTATCATCTGCAATGTTGGCTTAAGACAGGGCATGTATCCCCCGAAGTTACCTCAAGGTTGACTTATACTTCTGCTAAGAATCTAAGATAATGATAACAACTTTTTATTAGTAAATACTTTTTATTTACTTTACAATTTATTTTGCCACATCCACCACAAGATAAACCACGTCAGGGGTGAGAACATGAGTGCAGCCATGTGGCAGGTGATACCTCAGCACCACACTAGCGCAAATAGACCAGTGTGAGGATTTTTCCAGTTACTGGAGTACCAATCCTGCCACCAACCCCCAAGTTATTCACTGTAAGTTGGAGGACGTCCTTATAGGGCTGGATGTACATTAACATCATACCCAGGACAAAGCATTTGCAGCTTAAGGGCCTTGCTGAAGGGCCCAATGGAGTACAATCATACTGGGCATTCAGAGAATTTGAGCCAGCAACCTTTCAGTCGCGGGCACAGATCCATAGCCTCAGAACCACCCCTCCGTCCCAGCAGAAAAAATTGAGAGACCACAGTACAATTTTTTGTTTTACTCATTTCTCTGTTTATGAGTGTGCATGTGTGAATAATATATTTTTTTGCAAACTACAGCATAGTTCCCAGTTTCTCATTAATGAAGGGCTTCTTCCTCTCTTTAGGGGTCTTCAGTACTACTTTTAGCCATCTGATATGAATTATCATAGCTTCACGCCAGCAATTAATTTTTACCATTCTTTGTGAAGGGAACTTGATGTCATTCTCTCGTTCATAAGGCACTGCGGGATAAGTTGACATCTCTGGCATTAGAACGTCACTTCTCTCTCTACCTGACTGGTTTTTGGTTATTGCCAGTGTCACCTGCTTCACCTTGTTCTTATATACTGCTGTCTTAGAAACTTTGAGCCAGGAGGCAGCCTGCCCTTCAGCGTAGTCTTCTGCCAGCAGAACCAGAATTAAACTAGGATTTAACAATTCAGATTTTTAAAAATATAGAGTGGTCTCTTATTTCTCATAATTTAGGGCTGCACCACAATGAAGAAGGTACAAAAGAAGAGCAAATAATTACATTACAGGCAGGATTCTGAAAGAGAGTGGGACAAATTGTCAGTGCATAGCTGCACATTTTTTGAAGCGCATTCTAAGTGCTGTCTATGATAGGAGAAGAAAGAAGCCAGTTGGTTTCATTTCCTGAACGAGAAATTTCTGTTCCTAAATTTGTTCTGTGATTGAAAGTCAGTGAGGTGAGAGAAGAGGAGCCGGCTGGAATTTTCATTCTCTTGCTGTGGTGCCATTGCTCCAGTGGAGTCTTCTCCCTCCCGGGGAATCCGTCCCTCATAGCTGCCTGCAAGGACTGGCTCTTATTCCAAGGGTAGGTGGTGGGAAAGAGCTAAGGCCTAAGTTAACGCCCCAGACATCAAAGGGCTACTGTGAGCTTATGGAAGAAATTTGCTCGAGTTCTTCCCAATCAGATTCAGATCTGGCAGTGTATAGCCCATGCATTTTTTATAGTAAATAATAAGGTACAATTATAGCAGAGATGACTGTGATCAAAGGTTGTGATTTGAATCCTGTGTGTGGGAGAGAGATTGGCTCCTTGAGCACAGTGTTTAACACAGGGGGTGCCGGACACTGGACCCTTCACTGTGACCCCCCAGGCTGCCTCTCAGCTGTCTGTGTTTCCACCTATCCGAAATAAAATACACAGACATATTCATTGGTCAGAACTGTAGGTTACTTTTTTAATAGCATGAACAAAAGCAACAAGATTAAATATAAAACAATGTGCATTGTGTTTTATCTTAGATGTATAGCATGACAGGACCTGTCTGTCCTGATAAAAATTGGTATCATCCAGAATAGCATACTTCGAATTTCATGAGTGATTTTCCAGGCAAAAGGTTAAATTGTTCCAGAAGTGATACTGACTGACAGATCAATCCGTATTCGATGGTGTAGAGCAGGGGTCACCAACATGCCCCTAAGAAGCACATGATTCTGGTCAGCAGCCCAACTGTGCACCTGTATGCAATGTGTAAAATGCCTTGCAGTCCTTTATGGCAGGATACTGTAAGCATAAGCATAAGACTGCTTATGAGGGCTTGGTGTTATCTTTCAGAGACCATGATTCAAATGCTTAAAGGGGTTATAAGAATTTAGTTTCCCCACAGTTGGTCTGACAGTGACAGTGAAATGTGTCATTTGAGTCCCCCCCCGCCCCCCCCCGGCTTAAACATGGAGTGGAATATACAGAAGCGACCTTAGCGAGAAAGGAAAACCTCAGGGATATTAGTGGAGTTCAAGTACTAATGCCGACCACAAGGGGCAGTAGTGGGAAGAGCTTTGGCCATAAGGGGCTGTAGCTTTTGTGATATGATCTCTGTGCATGTCCTCTTCTTAGGAGCTGACTGTCAGCATGAAGGGGAGGATCACCTCAATTCTGCAGTCAGATGCAAGGGGTCAATTCTGGTCAATTCTGGTCAATTCTGGTCAGTTCTGGCCCTGTGGCATTAAATCAAGGAACTAAGGACAGTCGTGTTGCGCACGCCTATAACTGCGAGCTCTGTGTACATACACAGGGGGGTTCACCAGACCCTGCAGGCTATGATGGGGGTGGGGGGGGTATGATGGGATTGTCTAATAACTGAGAAGGAAGAACAGATCATCCTACAATAACCATGTGTAATCCTTCTGGAAGAGGTGCAGGGGGTCAGACTGTCTGTTGAGAAGGAGATTGCTAACAAAGCATTGAACTTTTGTAATTGTAACATGGCAAGAGTACATAGCATATTTTTCCATTGGCACAGATAGCACTTTTTTGTCAAGCATAAAAGCCAAAACTGAGATAAGCTGCCATTTGACAGGCTGGGTATATTCTCTCAGTTATCATCTGACTGACCTACTTAAGATAAGCATGAAAGCTGAAAAGCACAATTTCAGCAGAAACGTCCTGCTTTCCCTGCCCTGTTATATGAATATACATAGTGCTGCATGTGTAGCAGTGAAACTGCATTTCTTAGCATGTTTTTGTGTATGTTGGTTCTCACAAGGAACAAATCAAGATATATATTATGCCTCTAGGAAAGAGGTATTCAGCTAAATTTCACAGAGGACTGCCTGCTCAACCCTAACCCCCCCAGTGAGGTCGCAACCAGGAACCAGGAGTCTTTACACAAACTGTGGTTCCTGGGAATTCATGACGAAAATATAATTGGTCATTTTCAACCTTATTAAAAGATTTCAGCTGAAGTCTTCTTACTTATATTTAAGTATGTTTTCAAATATCAGTTCCAACATATCAAACAAATAGGTATTGTTGAATTTGTTGGTGGAGAATAAAGCCATAATTCAATGCCCACTCATCCTTGAATGCCCTGTTTTTGTTGCATTTTCTGATCTTTGAACAACCCTTAGATCTGATACATTTGTTGCATCTGCCTGGCCTGCAGCTTCCTTGCTGCACTAGTTTGCACTTTCACGTCTTTCACCATGAATGGACAACATGCTGCAATCAAAGGACCCAGACAGCCCTGCTGGTCAGGATACTCTGTGCCTTTTCAAAATTCACCTAACCGTGAAATATGAGTTTATTACCATCACAAAAATGCTCAGTGGTCCAGATATAAATGTCTCCAGGTTTGTATTATGACTGGAATCTGCTAGCTGATGACTACTGCTCTATGAGTTGTTCTAGTTGTAATTGTAGATTTCCGTAGCCTGATGTCAATTCCATTTGAATGGACTTGCAGCCGTATCATAAACGTTTGCCCTCAAATGTTGTACTCAGGTCTGTGTTTTTGCATTTTCCACTTTAGTTAGAGTTTTGCTAAAGCAGTAATGAACATATTGTTATTATCTGAATTAAAAAATGGCCCTTTAGTTAACATGCCTGTCCCCAGACATGCGACATACCACGCAATACATAGCCTTTTCGGCCAGGACATTAAAAAAAAAAATCACATTTTGTCACTTTACAGTTTGGAATGAAAACAAACTAGAACTGAATTTGTTCTGCTTTATTTACTCAGTTCATCTGATAATATCCAAGCAAAAGTAATATAGCAACAATCCTAAAACATTATAAACATGCTTATAAATATTTATAAATGTAGCCATTTGTCTTATGACTGACTTATGAAGCTCTCATCTAAAATGTAGCATAGGTATCTTAATAAATCAGCATGCTTATACTGACCGTTACACAGTCGGCCCTCGTTTATCGCGGTTAATTCGTTCCAGACTCTATCGCGATAAGTGAATTTCCGAGAAGCAGGATTCTTTATTTATAAATTGAATATTTTCGTAGTATGAGCATAGAAAACCTGTTTACAACCTTCTATATAATAAATATCTTTTTAACATTATTAGAGCCCCCTAGACATGAAATAACACCCTTTAGTCACCATTACGGTTATGATTGCTGGACACGGAAGCAGGAACGGGGAGACGAGGAATCAGGATCGAAGGGTTTATTTGGAATCACTCCAAATGCAGGACACAGGAACATGTGACATCAAAACGGCAAAGACAGACCTGGGCTTACAGACTCCAGCAGTAGTGGTGTGTCTGAGTTTATGAAAAAAGTGTCATTGGTTCTTTTTTTAACTTTACACATTTTTAAACATTTTTTTGACTTTGGAAAAAAGAAAGTTTTGTTTTAATTCCTTCAAAGGGAGAAAAAAATCACATTCAGCATATGCATCATTATAAATAGATTCTGTTTTTAAAGCAGTAACAATGGGCTATATATTAATTCAGTAGTAACAAACTTAAGGGAAAAAACAGTTTTGAGGAACTTTTTTTTCCATTACATGCTCTGCATGTTATTTTTCTCATTTTTGAAAAGCATTTCTTTTGTCACTGTCTGAATGGATTATTCAGCCTATTTTATGCCAGTGCTGCTTTCAGTACATTTAATTACATTTTGAATGAAATGGGAAAACGCCATCCAGACAAGCTGTTCCTTGTATATTTTAATGGACAAAGAGGAAATGCTGCTGTAAAGCAAAACATTTTTGCCTCTGTAATTATGAAAATCATCTGAAAAGACAAAAAAAAACATTTTATCTTTGAGTTCTAGCTCAGTATTATGAATATAGGCATGAGCTGGTACGAGTAGTTTTGTGGGTCTCTTCAGAAGCGGCCCCTCATCTAGTGGAGATCTCCCTGCCGAAAATCTAATCAGGCACATACACGCTGGGCTCCCGTTCCCCTCGCCATGCACTTCCTGTTGTCTTTGTTACATTTTTAAGCTCTGTTCCCTTAGTGCCTGTGCAAATCCACTTGTCTCTATTACAAATCAGCAAATTCATTATACTATCGTTAAATTCTGACAATGAGAAAAATCCCATAGCCTCTCAATACATGTAATACTTGAGACTTTGATTTATACTGTGGGACAAAATTATTTAAACTGCATGAACTAATCCACATATATGAGATCACTGAAACAGCATTTCTGTTATTTACTGTAGAAGACATTCCCTGCAGTGGCTCTGTCCTCTTAGTCCTTAGGCTCTGCATATTTTTCATGATTACGTGAGGACAGATTGCCCCATCACCTTTTATTCCTCTTGGTTGCCATAGGTTATGCCTCCAGGTACCAGCAGGTCTACGAGCTTTTACTGCTACAAAACAGCAGTACTATGGTTACAAGACATACGGTAGCTATTATGTGGGAGACTTGTGATTAAGCTATGAGTTTGCACACCATTTTACAGAAATATCCAAAACAGTGGCCCAGATTCATCTAGGCTGCACCACCAGTTAATCACATCGCTTCATCTTCAAATCTAGCATGTTCCAATAGGGACTGAATCAGAGACTGAACCAGAACCAGAGCCCCCCCCCCCCCTAGTTATCAAAACAATAACCCACTATTGTCCAGAAATGTTTTCCTTGTATTACTTAATGTTTATTCATATAGTTTGTGATAAAGTTTATTTGACTGTTGCTAAGACAGAGCGAACAGCCAGGTATGTTTGCCCTATACTGCACTGGAGACTTGAATATCTAAGATGACAGACCTTTGGGCTTAACAAGAAGGAGGACATTGCTGTTTAGGTATGGGGTAAAGAAAGCCCCAGTGTTTCCTGATGATCAGCTTGTTGAGTTATAAAGGACATAAGTCTCTCAAAATGTTCAGGCAGGCATGTAAAATTTAAAATAAGAGTGATTTCTATATATCTGAGACTTATTTTCATTACAAGGCAAGAACTCCTCCATCTTCCAACCACACATGCATGCCGAGGTTAGTTTACATGCCTGGGTAAGATGCCAGTCCATCGCAGAACAAGGACACACAACCATATGCTGTGGGAAATTTACAGCATGTCTTTGGGCTACACACCGGAAACCCACACCAGCATTCAAACAAAGGACAGAGGTGCAATTTGAAGTCCCAGTGCTGTGAGGAAACCACCTAGCGAGCTTCCATGCCACCCACAAGCAGCCTCTCCTAATTAAAAAATGAATAACATTGAGCATAATATCTCTTGCCTAAGGCAAATTAAGTTGTAGTGTCACTAAATTTTAGCTTAAATGATTTCTACATTTCATTAAATACTTCCTGTTATCAGGGTTCAGCCTGAAGCCCAGCCGAGCTTTACAGTTCTCCTAAAGTCCAATTGTTCCATGTTCTGCTTCACTGCTTGTGTATCCTTGTGTGAAATGTGCAGAAATCGGAAAAGCAGAACCAGCGCGTGATGCCTTTAGTTGGGCTGACATAGGAGGAGTCTGTCCTTCATGCAGCCAAACACGCAAACACCACCTCTTCTTTCTCCCCCTCTTTCCCCCAGTCTTATTGTTTTGTTTCCTTTCTTTTTTCCATTCAGTTAATATTCTTTATGTTCCTCATGAGATGTTTTCAATTCAACTGTGCAAAGATTTCAAGACAGACGGAAGGGAAATGATAGGCTGCTGGCCATTTTTGTGTGGCTGAACATCCTTCGGTGGGTGACAAGACTGGACGGATGATCATCCATGAGCCAAAAACAACATACTTACAATGCTGAGATGTTATCTCATCCTCTTCTTTTCCTGTCCCATCACTTACTCTGTCTCCCTCATATCTGTGACTTTACTCTCTTTACTGTCATGTCTGCCAGCCAAGCTGCTGCAGTCAGTAAGTAAGAGGGCAGGGTGACTCCTAAAGACACCTGTTTCTTTCTAACATGTTATGGAATGGAACATTAGGTCGCCATCTGTTGGAAGCTAGTTGAAGGTGTTCAATCTTGCAGAAACTATTTAAACTGTTAGACACAAGCACACATCTCTCTCTATGGAGAACAATGCAGATAGGTGGAAGAGCACTCTCCAGTGCCACCATGCTGCCCAGTGAGCGACTACAACCCGTGTACCTTCCACATCTCGTGTTCTGCTAAAGCTGTACCGTATAATGACTGTAAAGGGCACGTCAGATACAAAACTGAAGCCTGCTGTTATGAGGTTTATGAGGTCAAAGATGAGGTCATAACAGCAGAGCCTGTTGGCAGAGAGCAGATTCTGAAATAAAAGGCCAGGCAAAGAACCAGTTAAGAGGTTTTCATTTATCCCCTGCACTTTATCTCATATATGTGGCTGCATAAATGATGATGTTTACAATGAAATTCAATGAATTTTATGTAGCGCCTCCCACCATAGAGTCCCCCCAAGGCACTTTACATGAGTGTGTTGTGGAACATTACTAAAGCATTTATACAGAATAATAGAAAAACAGGAAAAGAGAAGACAGAAAGAAAGAATGAAAGCCAGATGACAATGGAGTAGAGGAACCAAAAAAACCCTCAGGGGATCAACCCCCCCCAGCCCCC
>JAABNX020000002.1:16864129-16882992 GCA_015163995.2 Mormyrus lacerda | reverse complement strand
AATGCTAGCATTATAGAAAAAGAAAGACTGGGCTTGTTTGCTAAAAACAAGCTGTAAACTGGGGTCTAGGTCAAGGCCAAAGTCTATCAATGATGCAGTTCTCCATGCCGGCCTGGGTAGCGTGGCAGATCGAAGTCTGAGGGCATGTACAACATCACCAGCAGCCACGATTACAGTGTCTTAAGGTACTGTTTATAATGAGACACACTTCTTATTTCATGCGCACTATTCAGCAGATATCTTCTTAAGTAAACAGCTTTAAACATTTTCCTTGACTGACTAAGACTTCTGCAGAACATTATATATTACAGCTGGATTGATGTTTGGCCTTTCGGTTTCAGCTGCCATTCGAGAGAGATGACTCTCCGTGCTCATCAGAATTCAACAAGACTCTCTTCTCCACCTTAGCCTCTGCTGAATGGCCGCACAGATTTTAGCTGATCTCCTCCCCATCTCAGCTTTTGTCACTGTCCCGTGGGGCGTCTGTTACTTCTTGCTGCTGGCCGCGTGTGCTGGCTGGGTGTGAAGCTGGTGAAATCGGGGGCAGCATGTGTGACAAAGCTTTGCATACTATTGGGGTTCAGAGGCAGCATCACAGGGCTGCTCTCATTTCCAAAGCTAAACCAAAGTAGGTCAGTCTGGAACTCACCGATAAACCATTAGTACTTTGTGTATACAGTTATGCCGTGTACTGTCTCATACTTATAGCCATGCTTCCTTTATCCAGCTTGTGTTTTTCCTAAATCATATTAGTTTTTTTTAAATAGTTTCCTACAGCAGGATTCATTATGGATATAAGACTAATCTATACTTTGAGACAGATTTACAGGATATGTCTATGTGATACATGTACACAATATTCCAGTAGAATTAACTGCAATCACAAATCTGCAATCACTGAGTGGTTAGTGCTGCTATCACTGGAGTTAAGAATGTAAGGCTGAAACTCTCTCCTCCCAGGAGGTTCGCTGTACCATAACATCTTGAGCACCTTCTGTGCATTTGGAGGTGGCGCATAGCTCAGTGGAACAGAGAACTGTGGCCATATTCAATTAATCATGGTTTCTAGGTCTTGACTAGCAGTGCAGTCATACGCCTTTGGGCTCCAGGGCAAAGCCCTCTGCCACAAAGGCCGACCCTGCTCGCAGATCCTCATTTGTGGGGTGCTTTAGACAGAAGATTTTGCTAGTGAATGTGAACATCTTTCTCTCGTAAAGACGGGAGAAGGACCTCGGTCATTCAGATCTGCGAAGATAATCGCAAGAACAAACCATCCAGTTCTGAATGGTGAACAAAAGCTGGATGCAGTGATGCTTATGTCACAGCATGGGTGCTATTTAGCAGCCCGGATAACAGCTGATTACTCAGAAAGGCGAGGGACAATACCAATGACTGGATATTTATAATTCAGACATTAAATTAACACACACTTGTGATTACTTTGAAATGACTGAGTGTGGCATTATTGTTATTAGAGCACATTGCTCATGTTCCTCGCTGCTAAATGAAGAGCAAATGCAGTGACGCTCAGATGAGTTTCAGGCATGAGCAGCTTGGCATTCATATAGTTTCCCTTTGACTGGGGGACATGAATAAGCAGGACTGTTAGTGTGTGCTTCCTCTTGCTGTAGCTTACTATAAATATACCCTGATGTTTAGCACATGTGTATTACACAGTACCGGGTCCAGAATGACCTCACTAAGGTGCATCTGAAATTCGAGTGGGCACGGTCCCTGCATGCATGTAGCAGTCGTCAGCTGATTGACTTCCACTTTAGGGGGCATATTATTAACTAGGCGGTGCCATACCCAGGTCTGGCGTTATAACATCTCGCCCATTACCATTTCCTCTCCTGCGTTTGCAGGATGTCTGTAGATCTGCTTTAAGTGGGCATCATCGGCATGACGATTTGAATTCCACGTCCTTGTGTCTGTCTTCACATGGCAGATGTTGTGTCTTTCGACGGGGGGAAAAACTGAACTGTGTTTCTGAGTATATTTTTTCCCTGGAAATATTGTTGGAAATAAAATTAGATGTAGCCTCTCCACAACACAGAATATGTGTGAAAAGATCGATTTTAAGCCCACACGTAATGATGGGCAATTTACGTTAACCTTCCAAAATTCACAGCATATATGAATAAAAAATACATTTATTCCTCGGTAATAACAGTATTTTATCCTGCCTGATTTAATGTTGCTACGGGGACCTGTGTTATTTAGAACATTTTCCCTTTCATTAGTCGCTGAGAGTGTCTGATGGACAGCAGACAAATTTCTGGATGTGATTTAACTGTGTGGTTTAGGTGCCTAACTGCAAGATGTACAGAAACACAAGTAAAGATAAGCTATGCAGCATAATCAAATTCTGAATGTTTTCTAACTTCTAGCTCAAGCCCAATATATCTTTTTTATCACCACAAACCAGTTGAAGCAACATTATTGCTAAGTATAGTTCCTTTTCAAATTTAAAAATAAAACTTCTTGTAAGACAGAATTTGTGATAATAATAATAAATAAATAATGGTGATGATGTTAAGGTATCAAATGTTAACTTTACTTTTTCAGTGAAAATTGAACTGTAGTGAAGCTGGAGTCCTGCAGAGGGGGTGATTGTATGATCATTGTAGGAGGAGCCAGAGCATCCCCAAGCTCCTCCCTAGTGCAGCCACTGTACCCTATCCTGAGTGTGCTGGTCTACTTGTTGCTAGCATTAAATGTGGTGTGATTGGTGGTGCTGGAAGTGACAGCTCCACTGTCTCAGAAGCAGCCAGCTTTCTGAGATTTCAGTGCAACCAACAAAAGCATCCAGTCCGTGACGGTTCTGTTGTTGATGGGAAGGGTCGGACTCATTAAAGCTCACAGGGAGACCACATGAACAAAAATACCAGCTCAGTACAACAGCGGCATCTCCAAATATTGTCAATCCTTAAAGTGATTCTGGAGACAAAAGGAGAATAATAAAGTGTATGTCAATATAACCATTAGACTTTGATTTATTATGTTTCTGTCGGTTAGCATACCACCTAGAGTTCAAACTAGGTAATCTGTCTAAAGCTAAGCAGGTTTGGGCCTCAGTACTTGGACAGGAGGCCAAATAGGAAAGCCGGGTTGCTGCTGGAGGAGGTGTTGGTCCGGCCAAAAGGTTATCCCATCCTATCGTCTGTGTGGATCCCAATACCCCAATGCAGTAAAGGGGTCACTGCTGTAAAAATGGTGCCGCCCTTCGCATGAGACGTAAAACCAAGGTCTTGACTCTCTGAGGTCACACAAGATCCTTGGACCTTTCGAAAGAGTAGGGGCGGTACCCTGATATCCTGGCAAAAACTGCCCACTATGGCTCTTTCAAATTTGGCCACCTAATCATCTCCTATATCTAATTAGTGAATTTGCTCCTGTCCCTCCACCACCTGTGCTACTGTGTGGATAGAGTACTGATCCTGAATGGCTGCCATCACATCATCCAGGTGGGTGCTACACAAAGGTACAAGTGCTGTAAAGTGCTTTGGGTGTCTTGTTATATGAATGTAACATTGATTTATTCATTAGTGTGTTACAATATGATACACATGCATGATAGTAAAATCTGCAGAGGAGGTTTTCCCAAACACGTCCATCTGCTGTTTTATTGGCCATTCAGGTACTGTTAATTTTTTTTGAGTACTTTGGTAGCTGCTTTGCTTGCTGAATGAAGGGTTATCATCGCACTAGAGGAGAAATCACTCATCGAGAGAGTCCTGCTCTCCTGTCTTCTCCACAATAGTGGATATCACTCACAGAAAGGGCCCAGCTCATCAATCTTCTCCACAGGAGTGGAAATCACTCGAAGGGATCTCTGCTCAGCTGGGCAAACACTAGACGCCACCTCTTCATGATCCAGGGGCAGTGCTGGCCTAATGGTTAGGAAAGTACACTTGTAATTGAAAGTTTGCTGTTCCAAATCCCAACCCAGCAATGTACCCTGAGTAAAGAACTACCCTCAAATACTGCTCCCTGAATTAGCTGCCCCCTGCTATGGCACATATGGGGTAAATGCAAACATCCTTTGTACTTGTGCTGCAGTGTGTCAACAATGACAACTAATCACTTTCACTACTACTTTACAATACAGGAGGGAGGAAAGTGTCTACAGAACAGAGAGTTCTGGGTGCTTTTTAATCTGCATTTATCAATGCGGGGGGGCAGTATACTGTAGTGTTGAGTTCTTATTATGGGATGACAGGTCCCAAGGCTCCTTTACCCTGCCGATAATTTCCATGTTCTCACCTGAAAACATCCTTAAACTGTCCACAGCATATCTGAGCACTAACCTCGGAAACCATAGCACAGTCTGACCCTCCCATAAACTACACCACAGTCATAGTCATGTACATAAGCCTATGTGTAGGATCTAGCCTTTTTTGCAATGATGGAGGCCTGTGTTCTCATGTTGCTTGGTTACACATATAACTATTTGTTTTGAGAGTTGATTTATGCAGTGTGTCAGCATGGAGACAGGCAACACTTTCCCATTATGCAGGAGCAGCCATAATAATAAGACTCTGCTTTATGGATTACATGTGTGTACACTGCAATTCATCAGCATGGGCTTTTGCAGCTTTTCCAAAGACGTCCTTTAAAAGGTCTCTGTCTAGTGGATGCTCTTTGAAGGTAAGGAAACAATATCTGCAGCTTTAAGTGCAAAATTAATGTCTTGTGACATCCATGAAAGCTACTATGAAATGCTGGTGAGAGAAAGAGACACGAGCAAAGGAAAAAAGCTTTAGGGGGAAATCCAAATTCAGACGTGAGATTCCGGCCCACATGCCACATACAGAGTGGCAAGTAACAGTTATGATGAGTTACGTGCTTTTGGCAGCAGGGGTATTTTTGTGGTTAGGACTCCAGTCGACATAATGCCCTACAGCCAATTAACCAGGTAAGAAAGTCAGCAGGCTTGTCTTTGTGTTTCCAGACTTCCCAATAATTACACACATTAACACGACTAATTCAGTCTAACAATTCATAGCAGTAACTCTGCTCAATCCTACCAGGTTTGAAATGTCTCTTAAATGAATCGTACAGCAGATCAGTCTGTTATTGTGCTAATTGTCCTTGTTAAACATTACCCATTACCCTCAAAATCCTAAAGGAGCTGATTGGAGGATTACTGGATTTCTGTGTTTTCCAGCAAAAATGCTGCTCGAAGCTATTGTTTATAAGAATCTCCCTTGAACTATATTCAGTTTCTCATGTACATCCATCTTCTTGCCAAGAAGGGACAGGACATCATTCCATCTCAGGGCACACACACATACTACAGTACAGCTTGTTTTAGAGATATCAGTTAGCAGAGAGGAGGTGAGCTCGTAGCTTTTGCCGCTCCAAATCGCCCTTCTTCCACTAAGCCGCGCTCACATTGCATATAAGACATATGGACTTTGAATTTGAGTAAACAAAAAAAAAAATCCTCTTCCCACTCAATGAAAATGATACATTTTTGATCTTTTGGCTTCTGACATGTTTGCACACTAAATGTTTGCAGTTACTATTAACTATTAGTTGCACATTGGAAAATGGGTGCAAGTGCACAGATGCTTGTGACACACTTCATGATCGATTGAGAATTACTCCGCGACTGACTGTTTGGGCACCCCTGTTCTACAGGGTGTAGGTTATCAAGCCACTGTACCATACAGAGGTCCTGTCATACTGTACTTTTAAACTGTGACTCCATATTATAGTGATTATTATATTATTATAGTGAATATAACTCCACTCCCCTGGTTTTATAGTGTTGTTTTGTGTTATGCCTTACTTCTGTTTCAGCTACTTAGCAGGGAGGCAATTAAGTTGTTGTAGCATAATAATTGATTGCTGATGTAAGTTTAGAAATGTTTATGGAGCTCCTTATGCTCTACAGTATATACTGACTATATAACAATCATCTGTCTTTCCGCAATTTTTGGAGGCTCTTTTAAAACCATGCACTATTGTTAATTTCTATTGCTCTAGTGGGAGAACATTTTAAACTGAATTTGAGAAAGCTTTTTTTATAGTGCAAGCTAAAATCTTGGGTTCCTTTAAATCAGAGCTAGATAAGATTTTAACAACTCTGAGCTATTAGTTAAGTTCTCCCCAAACAAACTTGATGGGCCGAATGGCCTCCTCTTGTTTGTAAATTTTTTATGTTCTTAAGTTCTAAAATAACCAGAAAGAATTTGTTACTGTGCAACTCAAAGACGATAATTACCCAGCTCCATTAAGATGTAGAACGCATCTCAGCACTGTAGATACGGATATAGAGAAGCACTGCAGTGCACACGGCAGATATGGACCTGGATGCCAGTGAAATTCTGCATTTTACAAAGAAAACGATTTAAGGCATGCTGTTCACGTATGGAATTGCTAATCAATGTTAACAAAAAAGCTGGGAAAAATCACTGCTTTCAAGAAGCTATTTCAGCCTTCTGCCTGCAGACAGACACAGTCTGTGTGTAACTCTCAGACATCTCCATTCTCGGGGTCAGGTATCAACTGGCTACTAGCACTAATTTGAATGCACAGTTAATTATTTCAGCATTACAAGCTCCACTGTTCACCTTATATATGAGATACAGCAGCAGATTTCAGTCATGGCACAATGTGCTGGATTATTATCCTGTCTGGACACCTGTTAGCTTTTCTGAAGCTTGTGCATTTGCTCAAGGGCTGACTAATATAAACTCACTTTAGGCATTCGGAGGGACTGGTCAGGCTCCCACTAGAGGGCAGGACTCCTGCAGCCCCGAGTCACCCTGTGCCAGTAGCAGTCCCAGTCGATTTGGTGCTCCAGGTGAGCATCATCACCAGTGCCCTCAGTTCGAGGCAAAGTGAAATTGGCTGACAAGCCTCTAAGAAGTTGCCGCTCTAGGTGGCCACCTATGTCTCCTACAGGTTTGACAGTCCCTGCCCTACGCCTGCACCTTCAAACCTCAGTGTTTGTTTAATACTGCCTCTCCAGTGGCTCTCTGATGTAATACATACATGTGGATGCTCTAGTTTGAGTCATTATTTGCTAGAAAACAGATGGAGCTTTATGCAACCACCAGCCACTTTATTCTGAGAACTTACTGGAGAGGCTAAGCAAATATGGAGAACTAGAGAATGGGGGTAGTCTCCCTGTCTGCAGTCACATTATTGGACCTGCCAAAGGAAAATTCCAACCTCACTAGCAGCTTTTCTCCAGTACGCTCTGCAGATTCTCAGATTTATTGGCAAGTTTCTGGTAGGCAGTGTCTAGGCTGTGCATTGTGCCCCAGGATGATGCTTGATGAGAAATGTCATGCTTTTAAAGGTCTGAAGGTGCCACTTCTGCTGTCTTGAGTGTCTGTACTTGGCAGCGTCAGCACTGCTGCACTTCACTTCAGAGAATGCTGGTGGCTTCAAAGGCCAACGCCGATGGAGCGTTTGTAATCTAGATTTGATGGCCTTGCCTATCTGATCTTTTTGAACCATTCAAAGCCTGGCAGGACTTAAATTTAATTCATATCCAAAGAGGAAGAATGAGAGGCACTAATCCTGCTTCTCAGTGCTGCTGACGGCTTCCTGTGCAGATGGGGGGGGGGCAAGAGGCATCGCACATTCAAGTAAACAGCAGACCTCAGATGCTTGGAACAGTGTGAATGAGATTTTGGGCTCCACTTCAAAATGAATGTTTACTTTAGAGTGATTCATATGTCTTATAGGACACTTCAAAAAAGAACCCCTCGCCCCCCACCCCGAAGCTGACTGCTTTGCTGAAAGGTCACGACTCATGTATGGATCTCTTTCATTATAGTACAGAATATAAATATATAAAAACTGAACAGCATAGAAATGAACATGTTTGGATAACGCACTCATATGCAGACATTAACTGATAGGAAAGGGTCGCTTTGCTGCTCTTTAGCTTCGCTCAGTGCGGGTGAGATGTGAGATTAGCCTGCCGGAGCTGGGAGCAGAGCTCATTTATACACTCTGCGACATTTGATCAGAACTGAAATGAGCATCTGAGAAATAGCAGTGGCCATTCCAGCCTTATGATGGGATAACCTGACGCAGGGTAGCTGAGGCAGACACTTTACCTGAGTTGCAGGATCAGGTAGTTCTTGGGATGGCTTTCACATTAACCATAAACTCTCATTGCATAATCAGTCTTGAAAGTTTAAGAAGTCTTTATTTGGTGACCGGCACATGAACAGTCATTTGGCTGATTTTATGAGCCAACCAAGTACTTTGCCAACTAACTTTGCTTTTCGTCCTGACTAGCAGTGGCCAATCTGTTGTTATTTTACCATGTGTTACCATAGTACGCATTTAGTTGGAACTGCAAGAATTGCAATAGAGAACTACATTTACCTTTACTTTTATTTACTGGATGCTTCTTTTCATAGTGATGTACCTGTACAAATGAGGGAAAAAGCACATTACAAACATGCAAGTTGACTAGACATAAGTGCAACTAAGCTTGAGCTTCCAATGAATGCCCAGGTGCAAGTGCTCTATTTAGCACTATTATTATAACAAGACAAACCAGCATGCGCCTTTCACAAGATGCCTGCGTGTTTGGAGGCAGCAGCAGTACTACAATAAAGACGGACCAATCTTAAACAATGTCATTTCAGTCTGCCTAACATCTCAGCACTGTCAGGATGTTTCACTAGTTTTCTGTTTGTCAATAATACAAACAAACTTTGCATGCCATTCGACTGCTAATCATATTGTACTTGTGTCACTTGGTAATCAACATATGGTACGTAGATGAACTGAGCATACGGCATGGCTGATAAGGAAGAAATGGTTCCAAAAAAGATTTGACTTCAATTGTGCGGAAATGGTTTGTATTTGCGAAATTTTAAGTAGACCAATCTACTTGCAGTATCAAATTTAAACTAAAGTAGATTAATGTAATAGTCTGTAATATCAGCTTAGAGTCACTAACCCTGCTGTTTACTGTCTGTGCTTCTCATAAGGAGTAGTGCTTCACTGTACCTGTCTCCAGTTTACACAATACATTGTAGGAATGGGACACTGGCATTGACACCAGTGCCACTGTAGCACGTCACTGTCTGCCTGTGTATAGGTCTCCCTTTTCTCCCATCCCTGTTCTCAGCAGGGACATAAGCTCTCACCACAGCTGCATCAGTGTAGATGTTTGCCTCACCTTTATATCTAGCGTCCATACAGACTAATTCAGACGTTTCACTCAGAACATAGTGCTGTGTTTCAGTAATTATTTTGCATGTACACATTCACAATAAATGAAAAATGGCATTCCTCTTTACATAAGGAAACATTACTAATGTTATTCTCAATTCCTAGCGTATTTAAAGTAATGTCATAATTGCGGGCATGTGTCTTGTGGTTTAAATGCATGGTTGATGCAGTTTAAAATTAGTACAGTCTGCATTAACCCTCAATGGGTCCTTGTTAGAAAGTTACGTTCCAGGTCCTTGGGGTTCAAGTTGCACGCCTATTCCTTGGCATATATAATTCAATGGTACCAAGCTCAAATTCAAAAAACTAAAGGTTAAAATATGTTTATTAGTTAACTACATGATGCATACACAGCTTATGTATATATTTTCGGGAGATTTTATGTGGCTTTGTGAGATATAAATTCTATCACTTTTTTAAATGTGATTTACAGTTTGGCTCTTTTGCAGTTTTCCAGTTTTGAAATAATATGTGAACCAAACTTACATATTAGTTCTTGCCTCGGCGTCTTCTTTGGGAACATACCTGCTGCATACATGCAAACAATGCATCTCAAAAGGTAATTGCAAATGAACTCAAATAAATTTTTTTTATCAAATGCACAACAGTACAACAAACAGTGGTACATGCAGGCAATGAAATGAGTTTCCCTGAGAGATCCCTATAGTAAATAATAGAAATATGTAAAGAAATAAGTAAATTATTAAAAATTAGCAATAAAATACTAAAAAAAAGTTAATAATTAAATTAAAAATTTAAATAAATAAAACCAATCTTCTTCTTTTTTGTCTGCTCCCATTAGGGACCATCACAACAAAAAATAATAAATAAAATAATAAATATGGAAACGTGCAAATTCATACCATACCAACAACTAACAACTTGATCAGCTACTCAGTAGCCTTGCTGCTGGAGGGTAAGATAAGATAAGATAAGATAATCTTAAGATAACTATACATATTGCACTGGATATATGTATTGCACTCGTGAATATGAAAAATTAACAGTTCTGTTTAGAGTTTGTTTAAGGCCATGATTGCTTTTAGATAAAAACTTCTTTAGGCGGTTTGTCCTGGTTTTTATGCCTCTGTATCTCTTTCCTGATGACAAAAGCTGAAAGAGACAGTGACCTGGATGTGATGAGTCAAGTAAAATATCCATGGCTTTTTTCCGGCATCGGGAGGTGTAGATTTGGGGAGAGGGCAGCCAATTGTTTTCTCTGCTGCTCTGATGACCCTGTGGAGAGCTTTCATGTCTGAGGAGGTGCAGCTGCCGTACCACACGCAGAGTCCGTATGTAAGTACGCTCTAGATAGAACAGTGGTAAAAAGCCAGAGTTTTGGGGATACGGTTTTTTCTGAGGATTCTCAGAAAATACAGTCTCTGCTGAGCCTTTTTCAGCAGCTCCTTGATGTTGGCACTCCAGGTCAGGTCATCCTTCAACTCCATACCCAGAAACCCGAACACTGGCACCCTCTTCACATGTGCCCCGGCTGGATGTCAGTTTTATTTTTCCTGAAATCAATGACCAGCTCCTTTGTTTTGGTTGTGTTGATGAGCAGGTTGTGGACTCTGCACCACTCTGACGGCCGCTCCACCTCATCCCTGTATGCCAGCTCACTCTCTTTGCCCAAGATGAGTCCGATCACTGTCGGATCATCTGCAAACTTAATGATCTTGTCGTTGCTGTGGGGACACAATCATGTGTGTAGAGGGTGTAGAGGAGCGGGCTGAGCACACAGCCCTGCGGTGACCCGGTGTTGATACTGAGAGCAGCAGAGGTGTGGAAACCCAGTCTGACCCTCTGGGAGCGACCTGACAGAAAGTCCAGCATCCAGGTGAGTGATGGAAGTCTTCTAGTTTGGACACCAGTCATTGTGGGAGGAAGGTAGAAGCTGTTGCAGAGCCTGTGTGTCTGCGCTCTGATGATGCGATACCGTTTCCCTGATTGTGGCTGGGATGGCTAGGGTCCTTGAGGATGGACCAGGCCTTCTTCAGGCATCTACTTCTGCAGTTAACCTGGATGTCAGGCAGGTTGCTGCCAGCGATACTCTGTGCTGCCTTCACCATACTCCTCAAGGCTTTCCAGTCGTGGGCGATACAGCTTCCGTATCCTGTGGTGATGCCAGCAATTAGAATGCTTTCTACACATACACCAATTCCTCCGGATGTGGGCTGACATGACAAACTTCCGCACAGGAAGAACAGGCGCTGCTGTGCTCTTTGTTGCTGCAGCAAGCTTTACTATATTAAGGCTGAAGCCATATTATAGTAAGTTTTTGACAATGGGAATTATCAATAAAACATGAATTAGGTGTCATTTATACTTCACAATGGCTTGGTTTGCACTCACACCCCCAGAGTTGGGGGGATTACATTTTGTCTCCACAGGTGTGTGGAGATGGCATGCTCTTTCTTGTATGTGGGTTTCCTGCTACAGACCAAAGGCAAGCAATTATGCTAACTGATACCTCTGAAATGTTCATAGTGTATGTATGTACGAGCCCCGTGATGGACTGGCATCCCATTCCCGAGTGTAGCCCAGTCTTGCTGCCTGGGATTAGCTCTGGACTCCTCTGTGATAATATTCAGCATGTTGAAAGATGAAGTAATGTTCCGTGAACTGCAAAGCACAGAATAAAATTCTAAAACAAAGAAATAATATCCTGTAGCGGGTTCTTAGTTCCGTCAGAATTCTCAGGGCAGTGGTGCTTTTATTTTGAAAGTTCTTTTTTTCCTGCCTGGGTTAGGGCAGGCTGCGGGTGTCTTGGCAGCAACCAGATATTGTTTTTCCTTTTGTTTTGTAATAATAAACAGCTCACCCTCCTCCACGGCCTAAGAAACTGGCTGCTGTTCTTTCTCCTCTAACCACAATCCTGTATTTAGATATCCTGTTGTATTTACAGGTATGTGTTGTATGTTTTAACAGCATGTTTTTCAGGCTCATCTTAAAATGCATCTAAAATATGTATCACCTGAAAATTACTCACATTAATATCCACCCTACTCCTTGTTTTGAGTTTCCTAATTCAGGACTGTACCTTGTGTACATTGACGTTGCACTTTATTTCTCCAAACAAATCCTTTTTATTGCACAATTTAATGACATTAGATTACAGTCAGTCACTCCTCTTACACCAGAATTGCTCTCTATCGATGTCTTGCCGCATGTGGCCAGTAAATGATAAAAGCAATATTTCTAGGTCCTCACCTTTTTAGGGACAGCCTCTTCAAGGAGTGTTTTCAGCAGGTTTAAAATTGGCTTTTGGACAGGTGAATCAATCTACAGCTGTTCTCCCGTATTCTAGCTAGTTCGGGTTACAAACCATTGCTGTGTTTTACTAGAGACTGGACACATGGATCTTCCAATGTGTAATGCCAGCTAGTTCAGGTGTCCAAAAATCTAAATCTAATCTACTGCATAATGTTTGACGTATAAGCTTTTCCAGTTTTGATCAGGATTCCCACTTGGGATGAATAGGATGTTAAGAGGTTCACAATTTTAAGCCACTTAACCCATAAGAGTATCATTATCAGAATTGCTAAGTAGGTCATACACTTACTGTATCCACTGTATAACATTCTACACATTTAACTATACTGTTTATTAAAGCTTATTGGGATGAAAAAAAAAAATTAGTATAACTGCGTAAATCAATATAACCACCCAGTTTTCTGGTTTCAGTTGGTATGAACTGATCTAATTGACCATCAATATCTGCCAGTTCTCACCCAAACCAACAGATAGGTTCAGCACTCCTTGGAAAGCAGCTAAAGGTATTCTATAACAGTCCATAAAGAAATCATTTGGGTTTCCTCAAATACTTTAAGGTGGAGCTTCTTTAAGATGACCTGCTTCAGTCATAGGCCAGTCAGTTTTGTGATTACCTGTGTTTACAAGCACAAGCACTGCTGCATGATTGCAAACATTTTCAACTCTCCAACTAATATAGCCTAATGTATCTTTTTATTATTATTATTTTCTGAATGTATGCATGGTCAGGTTCTATTCTTTAAATTATGTTTAAATTATGCTTGATTACCTTTTCATGATCCAGCTGAGCATGAATATTGTTGACTTCATTGCTTAAGCTAAGTTTTAGGTTAAACTTGATGCTGCACCAGAATTGTTTGTCTGACTCTGATGTAGGGCTGGGCAATTAATCAAATTTCAATTTCAATTACAATGTTGGATTCTAACGATTACACAGGCCAACAGCTGATTTTCATCAGAGATGATATTATATGGCTTTTGTACTGTTTTTCATGCTGATTTTAAATCTGTGTTTAGTTTTCCTGTAATGCATCTAGTCTTTGTGGTGAAGCTAATTATATATTGCATGATATTTGGTATAAAGACATAAGAAATTTACAAACTAGAGGAGGCCATTTGGCCCATCTGGCTTGTTTGTGGAGAACTTACCTAATAGCTCAAAGTTGTTAAACTCTTATCTAGTTCTGATTTAATGGTTCCCAAGGCTTTAGCTTCCACTACACAACAGGAAGACTATTCCATACTATATCTGCATGCTGTGCATAGAAATGCTTCCTCAAATCTGGTTTAAAATATTCTCCCGCTATTTTCTACCTATGGCCACAAGTTCTTGTATTTGAAGTAATACTGAAGTAACTATTTGGTTGAACAGCATCCAGACCTGTTAGAATCTTATAGACCTGGATCATGTCCCCCCTCAGTCTCCTTTGCTCGAGGCCGAACAGATTCAGCTCAGCTAATCTCTCCTCATCAGACATTCCTCTAAGACCTTGAATCATTGTTGTATTCACTTGGATCATAGCTTCCATTATTTTTTTTGTTATGCAAGTTAAGATAATTGGTCTATAGTTTGATGGATTACTTATATCCCCCTTTTTGTGTTATATTAGCATGCTACCAATCGGAAGGTACCATACTTGCAGATAAGGATTTCTGTAATAGTAAAGTTAAAGCTGGCTAATAATATCCCTCATTTCTTTTAAAAGTAAGGCATATCAGGGCCCTGTGATTTATTTATTTTGAGCTTAGCTTGACTTTGTAGCTCATCACCCTCAGTTATACATATATTAGTCATAGACACTGGATTCGTAATAAGAGTTGGTATGTTACTTGCATCCTCTACAGTGAATACCCTCGCAATACTATATCAATTTCATTTTCAATTATAATACCCTTACTGTCCTGAAAATTAGTGATTTCAGCTTTCAGAGCTCTTTTGGAGTTAAAATATTGGAAGAAACTTTTAATGTGATCTTTAGCCTCCAATGTAATCTTCCTTTATACATTCCTTTTAGTGAGTCTAATATTTATTTAACTAAACCTGTCCCTTTAGCAAGATTCTCTTGCTTTATTCCAATTTATTCCAAAAAAAATCCCATGCCTCTTCAAAAGTTTTGTTATTTAACTCCATCCAGTTTACAGTTTGTAGTTTCTAGTCTCATGCCATTAAAGTTAGCCTTCCAAACATTGTATATTTTTGTTTTGGACTTTGCTCTTCAGACACTACTGTCAAGTGGATCTAAAACCTCCAATTTACCAATCCTATCTTGGTTATTAGAAAGAACAAGATTGAGAATGGCTTCTCCCCTGGAGTGGATACATCCTAAGCATATTAGGAGATTTAAAGACAGTTGTCTGTATATTTTATGTTATAGGTACTGTAGCATTAACTGTGATTGATTTCAGTTGTTATCATGCCTGATATTGTATTAATTCTCCAGACAGTTTCTGTTATCTGTGTGGTTCATTCACGGCAAAAGCACAGCGTTGCCCAATTACCAGAGATCCTAAGAAGATATACAAATTGTACTTCGGCTGTCCTCTGGGTGACCAGGATAAATCTTGGGCTCCTCGTTCATCTGTACCAGTTGTTCCAACAAACTGCATGACTGGCTAAATCGGCAAAAGGTAGTGATGCCATTTGGTGTGTGATCCCATCGGTGTGAGCCAGGAACAAGCAGCGTCCAGTTTCTGCCTCTGGTTGATCAGAATCTCTCTCAGCAGCCAGGCTCAAACATTGAGAGGCATTCAAGTGGCAGTTTAGCCATTCTCTTGCATACAAGGAAAGAGTTCAAAATCTGTTTGATTCATACCCGAAACTGGGCTGTCGCATGTCATTGACAATACATTTCTTCATCTAAGGTTCTTTCCAGAAAATCTTGGTATGTGAGTGACGAGCATGGAGAACGTTTAATGGAACATCGCTACCAAGGTTTCTGTAGTGAAAGTAACATAGTCAACTACTGCTGGATACTGTATTGTGACAGTCCAGACACAGTGTACACATTCTCTAAACGTTTTTTAAGAAACAGTGGTAGATGACTGATATATCTCTGCCACAGTGCATGCCTATTTGACTTCATGCTGAATTTATCAAAACATTTACTTAATTGATGCTTACATTATGGTAAAAACTACATGCAAATACACTGAAAAACATTCCTCCTAACTTAAAAAATTGATGTGACTATAACAAACTGAAAACAAATCTGAAATAAGCATAAAAAAATATTCCGAAAAATGTGTTGTGGCCTCATATAATTACAAAAAATGTTTTTGTTGTCCTGTGTTATCAAAACAAATGATTATTGTAAAATTAAATTACATAAAACTATTATTGTGCCTCATTTCATTTCGCAGTGATGCTCCCGTTTTGTCTTGTGTTATAAACCCACGGCAACTCTTTCAAGGCCCTTTTTAATTGTTTCTCAGTAGTGTTCAAGGAAATCTACAGTTATAGTTTTGCCATAACGTAAGCATCCTGCTATCTGACATAAAGAGGTTCACATCACAAGCTGGTGTGACGCCCCTGTTTGTCTGTATCACCTCAAGGGTTTTGTTCTGCAATACGGGCTCGATTTTCAAACAAGGGGACACCTGTGTAGAAAGGGACACCAAAATGGTTCCTGCGGTGCAGGAAGGTCTCAGTCCCTCACAGGCACTGTTTAGTTGCTCTCTTGTTAAGAGTTCACTTCATCATACTGGACACTGATGGGTGGTACTGTTAGCTACCTAACTAAATTAGTGGTAAACAAAAACTATTAATTGTAGTGATTAAAAGTGAATTATTTTGGCCAATTACATTGTGCATGGATGTGCTGCTTATCATCTGGTTGCAAATAGTATAGCACTACTTGATCTTTGTCCAAAGGACAAGGCCTAAATGAAGATTAACACGGAATGGCCCACATTAAGAATTGAATCTGTATGCTAAAGATTTAAGTGCATCATTTTCTCCATAGGCAGGTACAAGTGATGGAACTTTTTATGCCTTATTGTGAAATGTAGTACTGCTTGTCAGGGTCCAAAACCCACTACCTTGTTAATACTGTAGTTTTGACTTCTTGTTGGATTTGAACTTGAATTTTAATAGTATTTCATGAGTGCACACATTCTTTATAAGTGCCACATGTGGACACGTCTATATCCCTCACAGGCACTTCCACAGCATTCAGGTAAAAAGTAAAGGAAGACCTGAATGCCTTAATTTAGTCAAACAAGGCCTGCCCACTGTTCTTTTTTCACCTCATCCCCTGGCCCTTTAAGACCCCCTGCCCCACCAAGAAAATTACCTACAGTGTTGGCAGACAAGCAAACATCACAATTCAGACCATTACTTGGCTTCAGAGAGCAGGACTGAATTAATAATATTCTGTTTTTCTGCAATTTTAAAGTAATTACACAAAGCCAATCTACAGGTACAATAATAGACAGTGATGATGAAAGTAATTGTGTTGTTTATCTGCACTGTGTATCAGTCTTATCTTGAGGAAAGCCATCTACAGCCTATTTCATGCCTGATCTTTTGATACTTTGGTTTTAATGTTGGTTTCTGAAGTAAACCCACTGATTATGTAATGACAGACACGGCTGATGAATGGTGATTGGCCATGCTTATTTCACACTGACACCTATATCATATTAACCCCCTAAATCAGGATCTGTTCAGGGCTGATTCTATACTAAATGTATATGCTGCTATGATTATTAGGATTACCAATCCCGCCAGCTCTTCAAGTGCCTGAGACTCCCAGGTTCAGCTGTTGCCACTGCTTGACAGGGCCTCCCATAAAACTTTAGATATTTTTGTGCCAGAGATGGGGAACTAATGTCTTATTCCGGTGGATGCAGAAGAGTGACACATCAGTTAATCAGTGAGAGGGAGTGAATATCCCATGATAAACAGGCTCACAAAGTTGGTGTGACGCCCCAGTGTATCTGTCTCACTTCAGGGGTTTTGTTCTGCAATACAGGCTAGATTTTCAAACAAGGGGACACCTGTGTAGAAAGGGGCACCATAATGGTTCCTGCTATGCAGGAAGGTCTCAGTGTCTAGGAAGAGACAAAAGACTCCTCTAAGAGTACGTGAATAGGGTTCTTTCATATGCAAAACCGATATGTACTGGCAGAATTTAAATCACACTCAGGTGCTGTGCTGCAGCAGAAATGTGTTGAGAAATTACCCTGGTAGCACAGATACATGTTTACAATGCTGTCTGAAGATCACAACATCTGTCAGCTTTAACACCTAACATTGGTGTTAAATCAAGTTTATAAGCATGAGTTTAGGATTTGCTGAACACTGGAGGAAACTTGCCATGTAATACCAATGTTCAGTAGATGTTTTTCAATTTTGACCAAGGTTATGATCTTCATACAGCATTGTAAAGATGTATTGGTGCTAGCAGGGTCTGATCTACAGGCAGCACAATAATCTTGTGGGCTGGATTCTGAATTTTATTTTTCTGATAGGACACAGAGAATGAAAGTAAATTGAGAAACCTCTGACCAAGTCTGTTCATTCACCGGCTGCCCACAAGGATGTGTGCTATCACCCCTTTTATTTATTCTTTAAACAAATATGTGCCAGAGTAGGAGGGAAAACAGGACTGTTATTAAGTATGCAGATTATTCTGTTATAGTTAGCAGGCTCCAGGTTGAGGAAAGAAGCCACAGTCTGGGCATTGAGGATTTTGTTAGGTGGTGTGAGGAGTCCTACCTGCAGTTAAACACACCTAAGACTAAAGGTATGGTAGCTGATTTTAGAAGACATGCTTGCACATATGAAGTCTATCAAAGGTCAGAGAGAGGAATGTGCGGAAGCATATACATATCTAGGGACAGCTATTGACTCAAAGTTGAATTATGAAGAAAACTATGAGGCTGTGTGTCAAAAGGGGCAACAGCATTTGTATTGCCTGAAGAAACTCTCTTACTTATACATCGACAAAACCATACTGATCTTATTTTATTATGCTTTCATAGAATCAGTTTTACCCTTTTCTTTGGTTGCATGGTTTGGAAACACATCCTTAAAAATACAAATAAAGTACAAGTAAAGTAACCCGAACCTGAGCGTTATTTTCATTAACTTCAGACAAGGTTCTTTTCATTAGCTAAAACATTTTCGTAAACTCAAATAAAATAAGTAAAGTAAAATAAAGTAAATAAGTAAATAAAGTAAAACTACATATAGGCTTTCTAAGAAAACTAAAATAAAAACAAACATATAACTTTGTAGCCATTTTTCAGTACTATTTAGTTGGGGTTTTTTTTGACACTTGCCAGCCTTGATTAGCAGAATTACGGATCAATCTCTGGGCCTGATTTTATAATGAGTATGAAACCACATGCTAGACTGCTACTTTGAGACC
>JAABNX020000002.1:16846744-16857673 GCA_015163995.2 Mormyrus lacerda | reverse complement strand
TAAAGCACCCCCCCCCCCCCCCCCCGCAAATGCATGTATATCAGCATAACAAATTGTTGTAATCCAGAGAATGTGAGGGTGATCTGAGGCTATTAAATCTAATGAATTGCAGTTGGTCGACTTTGCAGACACATTGTATGAGTGACAATCTGCTACTGATTTTGAGGGAAATTGCAGCAAAATTGAAGCAGCAGTGCCAGGTGGCAGCAAAGGAAGGAGAGGACGGCTGCAGTAGATACTTAGAACTTCCCAGGAACACTGTACTGTAGATCTATTTCATCGTGAGACCAATCACAGTAAAACTGAAGCAGAGTCACTTAGTGGTGGCACATGAAAGGACAATATTTATTTTTTTGGGGGGGGGGGGGTTGTAGGGGACTGTAGATAGAGGTTGAGGGTTTGGGAGGTTTGGATGGAGGGAAGAGGGTGACAGGAGCCACCCAGAGAACTTATCACTGTCATTTTCTAGTTTAGTATAATTAAATGTATTATTATTCATCAATAAAACAATTTAAGAATTAGCCATGATTTGTTTTAGCATTTATTAAACTAGAAGAAGTAGACAAAAATATTTTTATTTACTGTCTTGTTAGAAAAACATATTAGGTGAACTTCACAGAATTCACTAAAGACTTGAAGTTAAATCACAAAAATAGCGTAATTAAACAGCTCAATCCAAAAGTATTTGAATAAGAGCTCAGGGAGCATATAGCCAGTATATATATGAAACCCTCAGGACCCTTGATCTAAATTTAAAGAAAAATAAAGTTTTAATTAAAACATAGTCCTGGGTAAACTGCCAACATGGCTTTTCAGAGGCAAAAGCCACACCATTTGTTAACAGTAATCAACCGCAATTTAAGACTCTATCATGACTGCACAAGACCACACCATGCTGTCCTCCTGAGATACCAGGTGAGATGAAGCTGAGGGTGTTCTCTTCCATAGATACCGGGTGAGATGAAGCTGGGGGTGTTCTCTTCCATAGATACGGGGTGAGATGAAGCTGGGGGTGTTCTCTTCCATAGATACCGGGTGAGATGAAGCTGGGGGTGTTCTCTTCCATAGATACCGGGTGAGATGAGGCTGGGGGTGTTTGTAAAAAGGCCCTGACATGTATCAGTTCCATTCATAATGCCATCTGCAGAGTTTGTTCTGTTCTCTTTATACAGAACATGATCAGTTGCCCTCCCCAGGTCATGGTGAATTCTTTATTTGTGTGTGACTATGTCACTTCTCTCATATTTTTGTTAGGGGTAAGTGAGTATAGGACACTCTTCATCAGTAGCCATATCCAGAATGGGCGGAGCTTAACACCAGATGTGAGCATGGTTTAAATTTTATGGCCATTCCCACAAGTCTTGTAATAACACATAACTATTTTTACATTATTTCTATTATTTTCCATTATTTTTAATATTGACCATATATGTTATGCATAAAAATACATATGAACAATATTTGTTGGTCTATATGTAAGTTACCAGTATCAAGTAAGATCATATATTATACATGTATGAATCATACATGAAAGGAGCAATAATTATACATGTTAAGTAGGAGCGACACAAGACCCAGGGGTGCCCCCTCCGAAACCTTCTTGATGCTACATTATTCGTACTTTATCACGTCGGGACGTTTTCCATGACGTCCTTAACTCACTATACTTTCTGTAAGAAATACATTCGTCAGCTCTCACTGCTAGTGGTCCCCTACTGTTCGGACCTCATGCCTCTCACATCGGCAGTTGCACCTAATTACATCTCAGGCTGTCAAGCAATATGTACTCTAATAATTTAACAGTTATAGTTCACTAATAAGTTTAATAACAATACAAAATGAATGGGGGTGTTTTAATGCAAAAAAATTTAAATTGTACATTATGATGGACGCTTATTACACTTTACTGAACATGAAATTGCCTTTTAAATGATAGGCCTGTTTTTCAAAATGATTTCAGCTGGTAAACAATTACAGGCTAAATGGGTAGGAATAAATAGAAAAAAAGTTTATAAAATGTATATTTTTCGTCTACGTTTGCACCACATGACCACAGTTTCACCTCTCTTAATCATTTTAGTGACTTTTCCCTAGTCATTTGGACGCTCATACGGTCATGTCCTGGGATGTTCTCTTTTCCTCACTCAGCCCATTTCAATTATATGTTTCCAAGTAGTAACTTTCAAAATAGTGTCAGAATAAAGTGCAAACACCACTGTAATGTGTCAGAGTGCAACAAAACATTGGTTCATGAGGTTGGTAAGAGTCGATGCGGCGAGTTTGTTAACATGTAAGTGCAATGCATCCCCCCTCCCCCAAACAAAAAAAAAAAAATGAAATAGTCCTTAACAGTCACATTGGACATTCTATTATGTTAGGACAATAACTAAACTACAGTGTAACAATAACTGAAATTTTTTTTTAGGTATTGTGCCATTGCTCATCTCAGTGTCAATGACATATGATGCACGCAGATGTTTAAATGAACAAATAAAAATAAAACGGAGTGATATTATAATCTGGGGAGGCGGATTTGTGCACCCGGTCAACAAAAATTATTTTTGCAGTTAGATAAAAATTAAAAACAGTTCTGATTTCTGCAAAGTTTTGAAGCATCTATGCAGTGTTTTATTCATAAAGAACACTGCTTTCTCTCATGATGCAGTCAAGCAGCGATTGCATGTAGGGAATAATTCATCCTCAAGACACTATTGTCAACCAACACGGCTCCATCACCACCGACAGGTCCTGCTGATGTCATCCTTAAGCAGCTATCCCTTAAGCTATCTTTCAAGGGATAGTTCAGGACACAGATGAAAACAGTAAAAAACTTAAGGTGCATCATTCAAGTTTGCATAACATGCTAAGAGACATCTTTAAAGGAGAAGGCACCCGATATTTATTCTGTATGGGTGGGGAAAAGGCTTGGAGGGTATCATGGTGTACCACAGCTTTTCTGTTCGGCCATCCTCGCCCCTTGACCAGACCTAGTAATGACGGTACCCAAGTCCGGGCAAGTGCCTCCTTCACCAAGTACTGTTTTCATTCAGCCCCTTATGTCGAATTAGTGGAAAATTCATTTTCCGGGCAATTTGATGTTATACTGAGAAAATGTGCAGTCAAATGTGAATAAGCATACAAGCTCCAGAGCAGAATGACCTAAAGATAAAGCCCATTCCCATCTGAAGTGGTGGACAAGCATGTTCTATTTGTTTTTTTAGTCAGACTGACTGCTGTTTAGGACAAGGGGACCATATTCAGCCTCCAACATGTTTTTCAGAGATTGTGATACATTAAGCTAAGGGTTTTCTTTGTTATTCTCACAAAATTCTGTACAGAGAATGGCCACAAAACTGAAAGGAAACAGTGCAACATAAAATAATACAAATAAACATTTCACTATTTTTTAAGTATCCTATCCCCCAGGGCAATTCTTGATTGGACCACTTCTAGCAGCACTTACAGCCAGTAGACTTTTTGGATATATCTTAGTTAGCTTTGTACAGCATGAATCATAGCTGGGGGAGGGTTGCTAACAGCCCCAGCCAGATGAATAATAATAATAATAATAATAATAAAAATAAAATAAATGTAACCTTTTAAATGGTTTCCCTCATGTTTCTTATGCAAGAACTGAACGTTTGATGAAGTTTTTGAGTAATAATAAGCAATTCTGCTTAAGAATTCTATAACACTGTGCACTATGGGCTGTGCACTAATTGTTACATTATATAGCCAGATACTGTATTGCTTTGTTTAAGCTTGGACACAATGGCACAGAAACACATCTCCGATTTCTTTAGTATACCACCTGTCCTTGACGAATGTTCACACAGAGATTTTGAACACTTTAGATATCAAAGCCCTCATGACAGACATTATTTCCCTGACTGTTGAGCCCCAGGCATGTTTGGAGTAATAGAGTGCAGCTCCTGGGAAGAGCCTGGTTTATTATGAGCTGCCGCCAAGCAGTTTACATTATTACTAAAGAGTTTCACGCTGATTGTTTTGCTGCAAATATGTATGGATATATGTTGTTTGGTGTTGTGAGGGTATGAATCGGTCAAAATAGCTATTGTGTGTTTGGATAAGTTTTGGATAAGCAATAGCTTATAGATCTGTTAGACTCTATTTCACTGAATGCTCTTGTTTACTGTGTGTTAAATTGTCATATGTATAACAAAATATCTCTGGTAGTTGTAGCACTTACTCACCTTTTTCCTGGTGTCTATTGATTTGCCTGTTGCATATGTGTGTGTGTGTGTGTGTGCGTGTGTGGGTTGGATGCCCGTACCTTGTCGCAGAGTCAGACATTTAAATGAAATATAGTACATTTTGTATTCTGTAGCTGTATTCTTGTCATCTTAGCAGGGCACCCCCACAGCACGCCCAACCCAAATCATTTTCCCACAGCTCTGGAGTGATGGTAAAATAACAACAAATGTTTTGTCATTCCTCCTTACAAAATTGCACAAGCTGTCAGGTTTGCTGGCGAACGGCCATAAACAATAATTGTGAAGTCTTGCCACAGATTTTCAGTGGAGTTGAGGTCTGGACGTTGACTGTGCCATTGTGGACATTTATTTTTTCCCATTTCCATCCTGCTGAAGAGGAATCCCCAAAACATGAGCCTACGACCACCACACTTCATAGTGAGGATGGTGTCACTTAGCTTGTGTGCAGGGTTCGATTTCCGTAACACATATCGCTTAGTGTTCAGGCCAAGAGGATCAATTTTTGTCTCAGATCACAAAACCTTCTGCCACATGGCAGCGTCCTCCAGGTGATGTTTCACCACAAAGATGTAGGTTTTCTTCAGCATAGGCTTCAACCCTTCCCACCCTCCAATAAAGGTGCTTTCTATGGAGCACCTTGCAGATGGTTGATCCATGAACATCATCTAGCACTGCAGCCTCAGTGTCACAGTTGGCCTTCTTACCTGCCTTTGAGATCTTTTTGCACCCTTCCCTGGATGCATACATACACCTCACTAATCATAATCCTGACTTGCTTGGTTTGCTCTTTGACCTTCATTTGACCCCCTTTTTGTGAAAGTCTGTATGTTATGATGAGACCTGCAGACACAGGGCTTTTATCCATGCAGGATCATTTAAAGCAGATGACCGACTTATTGCCGACACGGGTGCTGGTAGCTTTTACATGATCAAATTTGACCTTGAAGTGGAATATATTTTTGAAACATTCTGAAAGTTAAATGAACTGCTTTGCATGTTGTGGCTAACACGTTTATTATTTACATATATAGTTTTGGGTGTAAAATTGTTACAGTGGGACCCGATATAGTGACCATTTTGACCAACAAGATTAAAGCAAAAGAAAATTTTGCCAAAGGATGACAGTTGTACAAAACAATTTGGACATTTGTCTCAAACAGTGAGACATTACGTTCTGCTGTGCATCATAGTGTGGGGATCTCATTTGTTGTTTTGAAGATATTGTCATTTGAGAAAAGCTGTAATGTGTTGTGCTTGTGGGACCTAAGGGCCACTGCACCCATCTTTCATGCCTGCAGGTTCTCCCTTGACCTTCAGCATTATGTCCTCTCAATAAAGATTGTGCTATATGAAAAAATTGGTTTGGACACATCGAATATTATACTATATTATTAGACAAATCTGATTTACTTCCCAGATTTACAGTCAGTGATAAAATATTCATTACTTCAGACTTCATGATGTCTGCCAATAGTGGCACTGTGAAAGTCTTTGTAGCTGATGGAGAACACAGGACATATTTAAGCTTACAGTACATAGCATATAACATTTCAACAAATTTTACTACCAAAAATAATTAGTATTCAAATGAAAATTGAAAACTACATAACTGGTAGGTAACGCCATGCAATACAGGGACATGAAAATAACATTGACTAGTGCTTCAAGTCAAGGCAGGATCAAACACTCACGAAAACATTTTGTCAAGCATAATCTCAGCCACAAATGCTCATTAAGGAAGGAAGAAGATTACTGGTGACATACAGGAGACCCCATAAATCCAGCAGAAATTAAAGAGAATATCTGTGGTAAACCTACAAAGTCAGTCTTGAACTCCCAGCCCAGCATCACTCATTCATATATTACATTAGCCTTAATTAATAAAACAAATTTTAGTGCAAATGGGATCAGGAAAAAAAACCAAAATGAGCAGTGCAAGGCAGTATAACTAGCTATGTTATATAAAACTAGTATATATTATTTATATAAGATGGAGGATTTTAAGCAAAATTTGCCATAGACCAGTTATTATGTTATATTATTCAACGTGTAGTTAATTATTAAAATTAATTTCACTTCTTCCATTTTTGTAGCTTAGTAATTGCAAAAGATCTCATGATTTTGAAAGGAGAGGCCCTTGGAAGAAACGAAAGGCAAGTGTTGATGCGGTGTTGGCCGTGTCAGACACAGGTCAGGTTAGCTAATGAGACTGAGAAGCCCAGGAGCAGACAGCCAGCTGACAAAGGGCTTGACGCCCATCTTCTTGAAAGAAAAAGAGCTAGTCTGATGGAAAATGAAAGTGCTGGAACATTTCCCAGAGAAATTAGATAAGCACACACATCTGTTTGATTAATATATAAATTCATTTAGCTTTCTCAAGCTAATTTCTTCTGTAAATTCAATCCAATATGATTGTGCCTCAGTCGTGCACAATTTGTTGGCTTTTCATAGACAGGGTGTCCCTGGGGGCAACATGCGGGCTCCTTGTGTAGCATTTCCATCTCAAATTCTGCCCCCACTCTATCTGTGTGTTGTTTGCACATTCTACTCATGGCATACATGTGTGCCCTACAATGGACTGCCATTCTTGCACTTAGGGTGTTGCCTTGCCCCATTCCCTGTGCTGTCTGGGGGATACTCCAGGTCCCCCATTACCCTGTAACTGTTCTAGGAGTTGAAAGGTGAATAAATCTCACTGCACTTGCATGTAGTTAGATGTCACCTGGGATGGCTGAGGAATATGTTTGCAAAAACTAAAGTTTCCCTTACAACCAAAGAGGGGATTTGGCATTGGTTTGGCAGCCAATCAATGATTCAATCTGATATTAATTGAAAAATCCACATGCTGTACAATATATCATCTTTATTTATTTATTTATTTTACCAGAAGCTAGACAACTGTTCTCCAAATAGGAAACAATAAAAAACTGCAAAGCTTCTGGAACTGGAAGGAAGTTACTATTTTATAAACCTTCACAATGCAGTGATTTTTTTAAAGAATGATTTCATTTTGTGAAGTTGTGCCAATATCGGTGCATCTGCAACAGTAGGGACAGTTATGCTGACAGCCATTAGAGGCTGCATGCCATACAGAATTTTCTGGTTGCTCAAATCTCACTCATGAACCACACAAACAGCTGGCAGATGGGGATTTGGACCCGGCTGTGCTAGAGAAGAGCAGAGAAACGGTGACATGCATCCTCAGTACAGAGGAGCTGTGAGAATGTGTGGGAGGCTTTTAATATGACAGGGTGAGTCATAGAATCTGAAGATGAGTGCCACCTCTGTTCCGGTGAGAGTTGGCCGGGGGGAGGGCTCACCCCCCCACTCCACCCCCAAAATCAATACAGACATTTTATCTTTGTGACATTCTGGTTATTCATAGACAAAGCTATTGTTTCAGTGTCTTTCAAGATTGTGAACTGAAACTTTTTACATTTTTTTAAAACTTTAAAACAGCTTCTAGTATAGTGGAAGTATATATATTTAGGATGAATCACAAATTAAGAATAATTTCACATAATAGCTGGTCCAGCGGTTGCTTTACTGAAAATTGTACAAAATGAAGCAAAGTCCCTTAATAATGAATGAAAAAAAATGTTAGAACTCCACAGCTCATCTTCAAAGAGCTAGAGGACATTTTCATTTAATCATGTGAGTGATAAGTAACCTCACACAATCACACGCATGGCAGGTGTAAATCAGACACTTATACTCACTCATAAAGCCTAAAAATATGCAGCCAAAGCCGAGGACAAACATTAAAGAAGAGGGCAGATGGTGACTGTAAATACAGGAATGAATGAAGGAGAGATGGTATCATTCCACTGTTCTGTATAGGTTCTGTAAAAGACGTTTCACTTTATCAGCAGGGTCTCTGTCATTAGCTCAATCCACAATTAGCCTTTTTAAATGAATGGTAAAAGACTAAACTGCACATGACCTCTCAGAGACATGCCACGTCTCGGAGGATGGGCCCTCCAGCTTTTTAACACCCAGTTCGTTTTGCCACAGCCCCGTCTCAGCAGGGGAGGTGCTGAAGCACCTTTCACTCCTTATTTCTCACTGTGCTTATAAAAGCCCCGCAAGGTCTAATCCCTGTTTGGCTGCTCACAACCTGCACTGTGCTCATAGGTCATAACTCCACATTCAAACTAGTAAACTACACTGCTACAGCCAAAGCTGCATTGGTCTTATTTAATCGGCTCTTGGTGTCATAGCATCTAGGGCAGCACAGCACAAGAATCGGTGTTCAAGTGTCCACATCGGCTGGGACTGGTGTCGGTTTTAGGGACTGGGAGTCCTTCTGCATGAACTAGAAAAGAGGTCTCGGAAGTTTAATAGGTGCCAAATTTAATCGTCAGTAAAACTTTGCATGATCCTAGGTGTATAAGAGGAGCACGAGGTGTGCATTTCAGTTTTTCTGATTTGCTTTGATACATTCTTCATATGACAAATAACATTTGCAAAATGAGTGCAATTACCACCGTAATGTTACGATAATACAATATGTTTTTGTCATTGTATGCAGATGGTCATCATTTAGTGTAATTTTCAGTTGCTTTAATCTTGTTGATCGAAATGGATTATGCAGTTTCCTATTGTAATAATTTTATACCAAAACCTATATATGCTAAAACAGTTTGCCAAAGTTGCTGATTGAATCAAAATATATTGCACAAATTGCTGTGATACAACATTGTTGTATTTTTGGTTCCCAAATTACATGATTATGTTGCCATTTTGTTGTTATTATATTGCCATTTAGCTGTTTTTGCTGTGTGACTTTTTATATCTACTTGTATATCTACATTTTTACTGTATATCTACTGTCTCTTGTTATCGGAAAATGCATGTGAGTGCTTTCTCTTGCCAGTGTGCTTTACATACTGCAATGTAGTGCCTAGAAACATTGAAATTGATGTTGGTAAAGTTCATTTTCATTAGTATCTCTGACCAAACATTCTGATCAGAGATATTCCTACCTGACACTTGGATTTCTGCCCTGTGTTTGGCTTTTGACTTTTTCTGCTTGTCTTACTGTGCCAAAACTTAACTTGTGGCTAGACTCTGCTAGAAGTAAAATGTGCGGAAAATGCAATCCATGAATAACTTCATATTTTATGGTTTTTCACTAGTTACATAACATTGAGGTAATTTTTTTCAAATCACAAACACTCCAACATTCAAAGCATTGCTTTTTGCATTCTTATTTATAGTCTTATTTATATATTTCTATAGTGAAAGAAACCTTCCACTCACAGCATTATGGGAACATTTCTTTAGATCGGCCACACACAACATACTAGTAGTTTCACTGTTTAGTTGTTGTTACAAACATTAGATATTGTAGTACAGAATTTGTGATACCTGGTTCATTGTGATGCTTCATGTAACATCATTGTAAAAGGACATAACATGGAAAACACGGTGGAATCATCAAATCCAAAATTTGAAGAAACACTGTTAATCACAACATGAGTTCTCTTTAAACAAAAAAAATTGCCTTAACCTGCCTTACAAAAAAACAAAAATTTCACCCTCATGCCCATCAACCCTGTTATGCAGATTTGGCCACAGGTCCTGGCTGACATGGGTCTGCTGTGATGTCATTGTATGCCTTATCCATGGCCTGGAGAAGGGTCACTTCTTGATGCAGGTGACTATCATACACTTTCCTTCTCCATATTGGAAAAAAAAATCCTCAATTGAGATGAGGAAAAGACAATATGGAGGCAAGTACATGGTGGTGAATTGAGGATAGGCCTGAAACCATGCCTGCACCAGTTGAGCATAGTGGAACCTGACATTGTCACATACAATAACATAGGTCACACCAACAGCTCTACAGATGACAGATAGTTTATCTAGGCAAGAACAAGGACTTCTGCCTTGTATGAGCCAATACAAGCTTTGCATCCACTATCTTCCGATATAGCTCCACACATGGTGATGCTGGCCCCACGCTGTCCAGGTGCTTCAATGGTAGCCCACTGGCCGATGACATTCCGACCTCTCTTACTTGTCTAGGCCAAATTTAAGCCTGACTCATCCACAAAAATGAATATATGATGGTTTTCATCAGCATCCAGGGCCATCACTCTCTAAGTAAAGAAACTTATGGCTTCTAGGTTGCTGAGGACATCTTCATTGTCTAAGATGTGCCATCTTATTTCTCCAAGACGAATGCCATTTCTGGTCTGAACCAAATTGACCATAGCCCACTCTTGTTTGTCATTTAGGAGTCTGCCTCTGCGTCTACTGTTTGGTTTAGTTTACATTCTGTAGGATAAATTACAGGGAAAAGTAAACTTCAAACTTCAGATCAAATTTACATGGTCACATAGCTTACTCTGTGCTACACACTAGGATGCAGTAAACAGTCATCTAAGTGGCCTAGAGTACTATGCTTTTCATTGTAGTGCATATTGAAGACTCACCGGTTCTCATTGCAGAAGGTTCTGATGATTGAGGCCACAGTTGATCTTCTGAGGTTTGGTTGAAGCATTTGAGCTGCCTCAGTCATTGTCATACAATGATTTATGACCAGGTCAATAACCATTGCTCTGATCTCATAGAATACTTCTGTTGCTGCTGCCTTCTTGGTCTGTTACGTCGTCCTTGACCACGGTCACCTACTACTCTCAAACCAAGCCTACGACCACCTCTCTGATGAGACCCAAGCTGTCCTCTA
>JAABNX020000002.1:16826247-16836867 GCA_015163995.2 Mormyrus lacerda | reverse complement strand
GTCATATGTAAATAATATGCGGCCCGTGAGACTTGAACTTGGACATAGTGCGGCCCACTGCAAAAAAAGGTTGAGAAGCACTGATGTAGGGTGTCTCTGCTGTGTGCCCTATGCTGCCTGAGGTCATAGTTGGTTTGCCATGTCCACATGTTGTGGTATGCAGTCCCTTTTCGTCTGTAGTTACCTGGGAAAGAGAACATTGCCCCCCGTGTTTTTCCCCATGTTTGCATATATATTTAAATACTGATGCTGACTGAGAGATTCTCCCAGACAATCCCCAACTTTTGACTGGCAAACCACACTTAGCATAATGTAGCTTACTCTGCCTTGGAAAACCCAAAGACACAGCTTCTCTTTCCATTATGTCTGTCTCTAATGATGTTATTTGACTGCAACAGAATTTGTTGATCCATCTGCAATCCATCTGTGCTCCCAAGCTGGGCCTTGACCACAAGCTGCTGATGAAATAGGCTTTCATTATAGCATATCATGGAATTAATGGGAAAGACCCTGTAACGTGACATTATGTCAGCCAATCGTGGACAGTGGGTGGGATCAGAACAAGGGAAAAACGTTTGCCCCCTACACCGTAGATCTCCTTCAATATCCCACCTGTCAGGCCCTGCTGGTCCAGTCCTCCTCTGTGTTGTCAGCTGTTTCTACTTGCTGTTAATTAGTCTTTGAGTTAGACTATGTTTCCCTAGTGTGGTCATTGGCGTCAGTTCTTCATCTGATCTATGTTCCTGATTTGTCTTCCTCCTGATAAACCCAGTGTTCACCCAACCCCCCGATTCCTGCCCCTGCTTCCCTGCTCCATCCCCGTAAATGAACGACACCACCATCTACGCTTCTGTGTGTCACCACCGCACCTAGCTGCTGACATCAGTGATATGAAGTGCTTTTACCCTACCCTTCACCTGGGTAGGGGTTTCTTTGGTAACATTGCTGAAATCATTCTTACTCTATTTTTGGTGTACTTCAGAATAAGAGGCTTTCCATGTGTTTTTCAGCACCCTAAGCAAAGGACAGCTTCTCACTCACACAGTCCTTACTGTACATCTGATCTGAATGCATGACCTTAAAAAAAAAACAGCAAAAACAATCCAAGTCTGTGGCATGATTGTACATCAGTGGGAGAGTTTCTGAGTGACAGTAACAGTCACAATGGTTTCCACCTCTACTTGGCACAAGGCTTCTATCTACATGTTGTCCTGTATCGTCATGAGTTATGGCTCTCAGCAAAGCGAAGTCATGCCTAGTCATCGTGATTTATTACCCTTGGATGAATGTGGAAATCTAAAGGTTACATCAGAGAGACAATTTTGTAGCTGTTGTATAGACTTAGGCTTCCATAGTGAAACATTGCCATTTTAGTGGAGAAGGTAACTATGGACGTCTCTCTTGACAGCAAGATGAATTTGGATTAGAATAGTGAAAGTCTTTGTGGATGTGGGGGTTTGATGAACATGACGTGTGACAGGGATGCAAGAGCTGAGGGAAAATGCATAAGAGTGTCAGCTGTGCCAGCATAGCTGATTGTGGGGGAGAGGCTGTCGGCGAACTGGGGCAGTGTGTGTAAGGGAGGGGGGTCACTCCGGGTTCTGGTGGGTTGTGTGTGAGGCGGCTGACAGGATGTGGCAGAACAGGCACCCAGGCGTAGGTGGAGGAAGGACCCCCGCCACCTGGTTATGTCTGCACTCCCTGGAGAAGGGGGGGGGGCGTCTCTCCAACATGATGACAGATATTTTTAGGGAGCATATGCACCACGTACTACACACCATGTACAGCCCTACTTAATTCTACTACAAAGCAGTAGAATCAGACCAGAGAAAATTGGATATATCTCTTTGGCTTAGTGCGATTTAGGAAGGGTTCTTAAGACAGCTGGAATAGCCGTTTGGTTTATCCTTGACGTGCAGTTAAAAACAAATCAAAGGTAAACTGAAATACTGAGGTATAGATAAAATGTCAAATCCAAAGCTTCAACCATGAATATTGAGAATATATTGAAGGATTGTTTTTTGTGTTTGGTTTATTTTCCTGAGATTATAAAGGGATATGATAAAAATTGGATAAACTGCATGAAAAATCAGAGCAGCACATGAAATTTCTGGCTGAATATAAAGCTACCGCTACAGAGCAGAGTTTGTCTGCTATGCTGGTGTTCTGTATCTCTGGGCCAAAATAACATTTAAACTGATCTGTGAAAGGAGTGAAGGGCACAGTATCACAGACCTTTAAAGATGCCATGTAGAACCTTGAACCTGAAAAGGAAAAGCACTCCATTCTATTCAGCATGGAAACCATGGAGACCTTTATCTCTCTCTGCTTTATTTACCTCTCGTGAAGCCTCCTCAGAATGTGAGGAAGGCCTTTTCATTTTCTTTAAATGGCCTCTTTAAGCAGGGGCCCAGCACACAGCTAAATGTCAGTGGAGAATGTTAAAAGGAAGAATGTAACAGGAGTAATTATTTCAGAGTCATTTCTAGGCTTTGCTCAATTAGTCATGGTTTAACTACCCATTGCAAATCAGCAGTAATGTTGCCATGCAAGAATGATACAGATTTAAACTTGATGAACAAATCTTTATCCTCCATGGGACACTCTCCATCCTTGATTTAGTCAAGGGAACATAACATCTATTAAAGCCTGAGATTTGGACTGACAGCAATTTTGATATTCTTAATATTTCATTGTAGTTAAAGTTAATTAGTATTATTATTTGTTATGTCCAGGCATGGCGCAGGTGGGGAAAAAAGGTGATGATCCACTTACAATTGCAAAACAAACATGGGTTTTATTTAAGGGAAATACAGAACACTGGGAATCTCATACCACGAGCTGTCAGAAAACTATAACATGACTACAGTGGTGCCTGCAGTTCACAAACACAATCCATTCCAGGAAAGTGGTTGTGAACCAATTTGTATGAGAACCAAGACAATTTTTCCCATAAGAAAGCATTGAAATTTGATTGATCCGTTCACAAACTTACCAAATAATAATTTTTGTTAATTAGTTTTATGGTTTTATAGTAAAAACTTTAAAGAAAAACACAAAATGTGTGGCGACAGGCAAACCAAGGAATCGCGGAAGCATAGAGAGACTTGGAGACTTGCCTGTGTTTCGTGTGTACCCGGTCCGATCCTCGTGTGTGTAAATCTTCTACCGTGTGTGTATCTTGCATTTTGGCATCTGACAATCTTGTGATTCACATCTGTGTATTTGGGATCAGTGCCCGTTTTGTGCCTGTTCTGGTCCTTCTATTTATAATTTCACGCTCGGACAATGCGCCCCGCCGGTACTACACTAGTATAAAAAAAGGAATCTAGTCAAGGAATCTGTTAGGCAACCAAATTTTGTGCGCGAACCAATGTATTTTTTTATGAAATTTTTGTTCATGAACCACATTGTTTGTAAGCCACAGTGTTCGTGAACCGCAGGCACCACTGTATATACTAAAAGAAGCTACAAAAACCATGAGGGAAACACAACCAGGAAGTAGGGCAAGACAGAGAGCAGAACCAGGAACAGGATACAAGGAGCAAAACATTGGAAACAAATGGAAACATTACACCATGACATTACAATGGCAGACAAAAGCACAGAATGAGGGAAGGAATACTAATATCCAGGCACACGGTACACTGAGACTGAAAGGCAAGAAACAGAGAAGAGAACAGGATGGCCAGCAACACCTGCTGGCCAAACGGGAAGGGAGCACGAAGGGCAGGATAAGACCGGTGCTGACCCTGAGAATTATTTTGCAAAATGGTCCCTTAGTATATTTCTTAACAATTTTCTTAGGCTAAGCAACTAAAAAGCCATCATCGTGGAAACCTGGGCAATCTGTGTTATCAATTGGAATAGGTTTTTTTTTTAAAAAAACTACAAAGCAGTATTATTCTCACATTCCACTGTGACTGATATACATGCTGCCCACAAGACCCACACAGAGCAGCTGAAGTAGCCCTCGCACTTTACCAAGAGGTAAATTTCACATTTAAAACTCCTTGCAGCTTATGAATATTCACTAGAGGTAGGACCATTACTTGTGTGTTATCTCATCCTCATCCATGTGCATGTTTGCAAGACCACGGCGAAATGACAATCACTCAGAATCAAACTGGTTCTAGGCTAGTGGATATTCTCCATGCGTCTTACTCATGAATATTCCACAGCACAAAGATAAATAGTGGTGAGCGCCAAAGCACTTAAGCACAGGAGAAAACCAAAAGAGACAAGAAGGGACAGAGAGCCGGTGATGAATGGGGCCGTCCTGTGCTTGTCATCACGTTGCCTCTCGCAGCTGTTTAACAAGGCAAGGGAATGTTTTGGAAAGTGGTGTTCTGTAGCTGCAGGTTTATCAAACTCTGGCTAAATTTGCATTTACCCATGATATGATCATGAACATTTGTCATCGTTTAATTGCTTTTGATATTGTAAGTAGTGTTGTCCAATAGAGTATGAACCATAAGTAAATTCGTCTTCTGTTGGCAGAAGTTAGAATCAATAAGCAAATAAATAAACAAACAAAGTAGGTAACACTTTACTAACCTTATCAACCTCACCTTACCGCTCACACTGTGCTGTGTTAACAGGAGGTTTGGAGTCCTGTGTTTGTGATTTCTCTCGCTGCTGAGTTTAGGAGGGAATCATTCTCTCTGGGCCACTTACTCTGTTTATGTTTGCTGTACTTATAGTGCCTGTAGCAGAATGAGCTCTTGAAAATAGCAGACAGTCTTGATTAATCTAACCTAAAAAAAACGTTAAGCAGAAATGTATATTTTTTGTATAGTATTTTAAAGATGTTAAAGATGGAATGTGAGGAGATATTTTATTGAATGGAATTGATATTTGGTAGGAAAATTTGGGTGTTGTATAGAATTACTGAGCTCAGTTATTCTACATAAAATACATTAAGAAGGTATGAATTATTTATATCTGATGGAACCTGGAAGCAAAAAAAAACAGATGCTATCTTCAGGAAGAAGCAAAGACCCATGATATGATGGGAAGGCTGGAGTGAAGTGCTGAAATACTATGGGTTATACGACACATTTTTTATGGTACATTTTTTTCTCTCTAATCTTAGTCATAACACATAATGTCCTCTGTTCCAACATCATCTTGTTCTGCTATGCATGTTACTTTTCCAAAGTTTCTACCTATAGTAACAGTAGTAATGTACACTGGCTTGCAAAAGTATTCGGCCCCTTGAGCACATTTTGTCACATTACACCCCACTTTGCAGTTATTTATTTGTAAGTAATGTTTGGAGTCATGTATGATTTTCGTTCCACTTCTCACATGTACACCGCTTTGTATTGGTCTTTAACGTGGAATTTCAATGAAATTGATTCATGTTTGTGGCTGTAATGTGACAAAATGTGGAAAAGTTCAAGGGGGCCGAATACGTTTGCAAGCCACTGTATATGTATATACATACAGTATATGTATATTTTAATAATTAGGTTATAAAGCTTTGTATTGCTGTTTTGCTGCACATTACATGACAACAGAAACACACAACAAAAGTCAGAAAACTGTCCTAGCAGGGGTAGATTTGAGGTGGGGGGGGATTAATGGTATTACGACACTGACTGTGTCAAGCCAGGTTTTCTTAATGACACCAAAACTGCTTCCTGAGTGTGTGCAACAACCAGCCAATCACGTAATGGATTACAACAGGGTGATGTATTTCAATGTAGCAGAAGAGAGAACTAGTACGATGAAATATGAAGTACTCAAAAATACAATAGTGAGCAATATCGTGTCTGCATGAAAGCTAGAAGAGCATACTGGCAGTGGATTGCTGAGAGTGAAAATGCACACACACAGTGTGACTATCGATACGTTAATTGTCATTCTGTCAACATGTGGTCTGTGGTTTCCTTAATTATTCTTAGTTTTTTATTCATATTCATAATCTCGTTTTTAAATAAAGGTATCACCCTTGAAAACACATTCAGTACTCCTTCCATGGACACATTCACATACACTGTGTGGGTATGTGGCTGAGGTAGATCACATATTTTAGGTGTTCACATATTTTACAAGACCGACAGCCATGCAAGCTCATTTATAATTACACCATTCAAAGTAGGAAACGTAGAATAAATGGACCAATGACCATAATACTGCAGCACTCAGCTGATCCGGGCATCACAGTAACAAGATAAGGTGGGTTTATGTAAGGGGGGGGGGGGCACTCTTTTATTAGTAGCTCTTAAAAAGAACTAACACAATTAAAAGGCACCAAACACCCAGTCCTGACACGCTCTGCCCACTGTGCTGGCCATTCCAACTGTGCAAACAGCACTCGTTATTTATAACAGTTAACATTAACACTACAAATGCCATTACAGCACAATAAAAATACAATACATGATAAATACACAGAGCTATTTACACTATGTACATGGCTGGCTATCATTTTAGCTCAGTCCAGCTCAGTCCTATTGCAAGTCATTGTCATAATGAGAAAGCATCTGCAAGGGCAGCAGATTAGTCCCAAAACTATACGTATTCCCTATCTGGGGAATATAATCAGGCAGGTATAGTTCCCCAGTTTTGGTTTAATGGTAAACTATGCACTTCCTAGAAGCTGTCTATGAGGAAACCAGGAGAAGCCCTGCTATCAGTTTCAAGGTTTTATTTTCACATGCTGCAGTTACAGGAAAGGGGACAGGTGCATGGGAGGGCAATTGTACCTGCAACGATACAATGAAGAGCTGTCTGTCAGTTACAAGCCGCCCGAGACCATAGTCTATGGTCTTCTCCATGTTCATTTTGGGGTCTTGTAGCTTCATTCATCCTTCTGTCCAAGAGAGTGTCTCTTTTGCAGATAAGGCAGTTACTGATGTTTATGGTGCCCAATGTCGAACTCATTCATAGAATCTCTCCAGCTCAGTCCAGGCTAAAAGCAATTTCTCTTTACATGACTGAAATATGTTTGAATATTTGCAAGAATTCTCAAAATGATCATTTTATAGGACTATATTTTACTACTGAAGTAATTTACTCAGCAAGCCCCATGATGGATATTCCCTAGTGGATATTCCCTAGTGGATATTCCCTAGTGCCAACAGTGTCCAGTGAGGTGCAGCTAATGATGCTGTTTGAAGTTTGTTATCTTTTCTTACCCAGAATGCTGGTGTCTCCCCAGCCTCATGCAGCCATCCTGCCTTCTTGTGATTAGTCAGGCTTGGCAGGCAGCTCCTCATTCGCTGAGACGCAGCCAGCAGAGGTCTCGCTTGTTCCTCATCGTATAATGAATAATGTACAGGCAGCAGTCATCAGTCTGATTATGGTGCTCATGCTCTGTCTTTCTCTGCACTGTGGACAGTAACACATGATTGGGAACAGTTTACAGGCTCAAGGCCCGACATCGATCAAAGGAGCGTAATCAAAGTGAATGGGGAAAATGTGAAGCAAAAGCCCCTCTGCTGCTCAGTTAATGAATGGGCAAAAAGCCCTGACTACCATGTTGGAAAGAGAAATTAAATTCTAATTAACAGATCTCCTATTATAGCATCAATGTGCTTTTGAGCAGGCAGAGGGAGGGGAGGGTCACAGACAGATGGGCTTGTGATTTGGTGAATACATGTGACGCCTTTCCGATTAAAACCCAGAGTGATTATTCCGCCTTTCGCTCCATCATAGACGTCACAGCCTGCCTGTCTGTTTGGAGAACAAAGGCCTCTACAAGCTAAGCAGACTCTCTTGAACACAGGATAAGAGAAAGCGATTGACAACAGTGTCAGTCACTCAGGCCCAGAGTGCTGCACATGAAAGCCAAGGGCACGATGATGGTGAGAGCTGGCCAAGCCAAGGGCATGATGATGGTGAGACCTGGCCGAGCCAAGGGCACGATGATGGTGAGACCTGGCCAAGCCAAGGGCACGATGATGGTGAGAGCTGGCCAAGCCAAGGGCACGATGATGGTGAGAGCTGGTCAAACTTAAGGCATGATGATGAACACCTGCAATGACCCAGTCTAATCCTTTGAGGATTCTGCTCTGTCTGGGATTGTTTTGTTGGACTTTTCCCGTGTGTTCATGGCTTTTTAAGAAGTGTAAGCTGGAAATGTCTCTTTAATAATTTTATGCTTCAAAAGCCATAACACTGATACACTGAAAGTGCAGTGTTCAATTGTACATTCAAAGTGAGAGCAAAGTACTACAAGGCCAAAGAAAAAATGACTGCTGAATTTTTTTTTCATGGACTCTGTTTTGTCCCTATTGTAGATCGTGGAAACCAGGCCACAGGAATGTCTGTACAGTACTTTGTTAGCATAGCATAGCATAGCATAGCATTATTTATGTAATGTAATGATACAGGCCCAAAAAACATTTTTTGTGGTCCAAAATCTATAAAATATATAACAACCCAAAATAATGTAAGGAAATACACCAACACTTTTATTATCTCATAAATCATGCGACTCATATTGCATTAAAAACAAAGTGTATCATACAGGGACTTGCTTTATTTCAGTTATTATTTAGTTATTGTTGTTTAATGCATATAAGGACAATTTCAAGATGAAAATAAAGGTACAGAGTAAATCTCTATCTAACCTGAGCATGTATTTGCCTTGATACTGTGTCATAGCAAACTGTGGCTGTTCGCCATTTAATACTCTGTTCCAATTTCCACATTGACTACACCCCATTGCCAAAATGACCAGAGGCTTTGGCCCAAAAATCTATAAACCAGCTCAAAAAAGGGGTAAAGTCACTATCCTGTGTCTCTAAAGGGGCACAATGCTTCAAGCTAGTGTATTCAGAAGAGACAAAGAGCAGTACTCTAATACATTACTACAAAATGTAAGTATAAAAAAACTGCATACATTTGCATTACATTTTCATTAGTGAAAACTAAAGCAAGGATACCATTTTTATCCTGGTGGTGGATGTAGCAGTTGTAGTCACGAAATTTCTACCTTATGTACTCGGCAATAACAACATAAAAACACAATTTACACCGCAACAAAGGAAGAACATAAATATTATTCATAAGAAGTGGCCATTTAGTTATTTCATTTTATATGGTACTTTATCAAATATCTCTTGGAATTGCACATTAGCCATATTACAAGGGTTCTAACTGTCAGCTTCCTTTATTGAATACGTTAATTAAATGAGTTTTTTCAGCATTTGTAGAAAATTATAACTGAAAAAGAGTTGTGACATTAATTTTCTGGCATGGGCAGATAGTTCCTAAGTCACATCCAGTGAAAATTTAATAGCTGACATTTTTTTAAATGAATACCCAGAGTTTCCAGGAAAATGACTGACTAGCATTTTATAGAGACTACATCATGATGCACCTATTTCTTTTTTTCAATACATCTGGCGTTCAATTAGCAACTGTATCCTTGCCAGGGTCTGTAAGCTCTTTGGCTTGCCAATTGAAGCATCACATTCAAGCAGCAGATGAGATGAGCTTCAACCCAACAGCATCGTCTCAGCATAGGCAGTGCTGATTGTGGGGGCTCCTGGTGTCCTACAATGGGTTTTGGTGTTGATCTGAAGCTGAGGACCACTGCCAGGCACATATTCTAAACTGGTCGATCTCAATTCCACCATGCTTTTTAGTTTGTGTTATGCTCATAATCAAAGCGCCCTCTACAGTCTGCCCATTTTTGGTTTTCTGAGCTTTGGATTAAACACATTAGCTCATTCCTCACACCTCTTTCTCAGTGCCACCTGTTTATGTCAAACTGATATGTGCTTTCTTCTCTTGTCCAGTTGGTGATCTGTCAATAACATGGAAATTCTACATGAGCATTGCAGTGTGTCCCACACAGCAGTCGTCACTGTGGGAGGCATTATGGGTAAAATAGATGTGAAAATGAGGCTCCAGGGAAATAAGGCAGAGCAATATGCTGCTTCACTGATGAAACAAGAAGACAGGGGGGTGAGTGGGGCTGTACATCAGCAATAGAGATCAGGAGGAGAAGGGAGCAGGGAGGGGCCGAGCGTGATATAGATCCTCAAATGAAGAGAGAATAAAGGACTACAGAACATTAGCGGCACTTCATTAACTTTTTAATTTGTTTCATATTAACTTCACATTGCAAAAAACAGAACCAAAATTAGTGACAGAGGGTCATGTGGACAAGGCTAGGAGGTGACTATGAGCATCCCTGAGACGAGGCCCGCATGCCTGCTGTCTCCATGGCAACTGGGCGGGAAGGCAGAGCGTTCTCCAGCCGCACAAGTGTGATGTTTTCTGCCTGTACTCTAGCAGGCCATACATAGAGGCACAGTGGCTACCATGGACAGGCAGTCAGACGACTGGGTGATGGAGCGGATGGGCTGTCATAGAATGTGGCGTTATGGGAAGTGGTAAAAAAAAGAGAAAGGCTCCGTGCACATCCATAGAGACCTCAAGGGAGAGAGAGACACTGAGCTAGAAGCAGCAAAAAACAATTAAGTTCCCCACATAGTGTTCATTGGTGGGGATATTACCACAGATGATACTTATACATGCAGGCTTCTGCTCATTCTGTACACACACATACACATGCAGACGCAGGCTTCTGCTCATTCTGTACACACACATACACACGCAGACATTTGCTCATTCTGTACACACACATACAAATGCAGA
>JAABNX020000002.1:16801545-16812426 GCA_015163995.2 Mormyrus lacerda | reverse complement strand
ATTATGCATCTTAAATTATTACAATCAGATGTATTATTATCATTAGAGAGTATAATTCTACTTACCATTAATGGGATTCATTTATTATTATTTTATTTATTTATTTTAAATTTGTTTTTATTTTTTTTTACGTGGTCAGCATCGCGGGCCGCATTTGCATTTGTGATGGGCCGCATGCGGCCCGCGGGCCACAGGTTGAGAACCACTGGTATACGGTCTGCTGTATATATATTTATTTAGATTATGTTCTTCTGCATGTATATAACTGATATAACTGCTAACAGACTTCCATTTAGCCCTATATTAGTTTTTTAGTCTGCCTGTCCTTATGGCTACACCTTTCGCACAAAGTGTAATTTGTGTATGTTTGTGCTTGGTGATGAAAGCCTGACTCAGATTTTGATCATACTTTTCCATAAGAGGCCCCTTCAACAAGAAAGAAATATTCTGGCAGTTTTTCTTACACACACACACACATAAGGAAATGCCACAAAATGCAGTTTGATTAAAAAAAATGTCAACCTGCCACTGTTGCCTAGCTAATGCAGGGTCACAGCAAGCCTGAGGCCTATTTCTGGGCACCCATTGAGGGCAATTTAGAAACAGCAATTCACCTACACCACATCTGTGCGTGGTGGGAGGACACCCAAGTACCCAAATGAAACCCACGCAAACACAGGGGGGACCTTTTTAATTTGAGATACAGTACAAGTCACAGGGAGAGCATGTCCATTATAGTTTAACCTGATGCATGCATTTTATGGTATAGTGTCAATGTGTTCTAGTTCAAGAAGAGACGGTGTTACTGGTGGTGTCATCACTTTGGTAGGACCTCTAGCTGAGGTCAGTCAGTCGTGAACATATCCATCATGCACCGTTCAGTTCCATTTGAGTTTGCTACGCACAGTGAAAAGAATGAACACATTGACTGACACAGGCAGAGCCTAAATTCACAAGTAGGTGTCCAATACAGAAAACATTATGCTAATTGTGGCTGTGAGTCGGTCATAGCTTAAGCCTGGCTAACGTCTGTCATAATTTGGGAACATTTTGGTTTCCAAATAAAGTATACCAGCGGAGTATATCTTATACCGAACTCCAGATATGTTGCCGGAAACACATCCAACATGCTAACTCATTTGATACAACAACATCTGAGTGTGTGAACGAATGGAGCAAGGCAGAAACAGCCTCAGCAAGCATTTAAGGTGCTTTTGCCAGGAAGTTCAGACCAAGCTAAAAACCCTGTGGCTATAGGGGTGTTTATGGCTGCAGACATGCAACTATATTCGGTAGTAGAGAAGATAGGATATGGATGAGATTTAGTTCAGTATGATTGTTCCATATTTTCTAACATTCTTTTATTCAGACATGTCAACAATGCCTTTAGTTTATTACTACTGTTCCTAATTGAGATTGCAGTTTTAATAAATAAGTTCAAAACAAATTCTGTTTTCATGCTGTAGCAGAATCGCATTGAACTGGGAGTCAAAAACCATTTTGAATTTTGTGTAGCATTACATCCCTAGTTAGTTGTGATAGTGGGACAGCACTGACTATCCATTAATAACACTGAGAAATGTCATGTCAGAATTCCCATTTATTCCTTTATAAGAGGTTAATAGTAACAGCGATCAGCAAGTTCCTGCATGGAAACTTCATAATCATGTTTTCTCAATGAACTGACCCAGGCTAGAATAGTTCTTGTTGATTCCCAGTTCAGGTCTGTAATCAGTCCATTTACAACATCTGCTTTTATTCACTTAGCTGACTAGGTATACTGTTCATATTTTTAACCACCTATAAATATTTAAAATGGCCTCAAGGCTTATTACGTTGGATGCACCTTAATAAGTAAATGAGGCTTAGACCAGTCAAACCTTCTTAAGTGAATCTCAAAATAAATGAGGTATTTTTGTCAGATATAGGAGATTCTGAGTGTACCTGCAAGGCTGTGGATTGTCAGACTGCTGTGTTTGACACAGTGAGCCAGTCCTCAGAGGAGGGTGATGTGACAGGCTTGTGCAGTCGGGACAGGCCGCCTTGTCATTACAGTTGCAGAGGAAGCGATATCAGTGGCTACATCAGAAGAGGCCTGTCCACCACTCCCCCACTGCACGTCCTGCCAGTCCCCCTGCCGTACTGCAGTTTTGCAGAGGGGAGGCCTCTGGAAATTGTAACCTCTATAGAGACAGAGGACGTGAACATGAAGTGGACAGGGGGGGTCAGGGGCAGGTTTGGGAGGAAGGGTGGGATTGAGTAATGAAGCAGAAGCATTGAGGGCTTGTCAACACTCAGGGATGTGTAGGGAGATGATAAACAGGATGGGCGGTCCAAATCCCTACATGTGACTAGCCCTATAGCCAATGAATGCATCACTGCCTCTGCTCATTTTCACTGTTCATAATTCTACTGGAATAGATATACATGCTCCAGAGACATATTGTTCTTCTCATACGCTACATCTCTCATCCCCCTGTCTGAAATGCGCTGTTAGACCTTTAAGCCCCACCCTGTTCAGCTCTGTGCTCTAATTTGATCTGCTTGCCCTTCAAGTTCCGCCCCTGTCTTGCAGTCTACAGATACATTGTTGCAGGTAGATAGACAGTCAATAAGGATTGTGACCTCACCATGTTATAGAAGTAAGGGCTGGTATTCCAGCGAGGCATTTCAGGCAGATTAGAGAAGAGTAGTTTTTGTGATGAATTTTGGACCTTGAAACTTTGCAGACTGTTTTCACGCACATAAAGCAATATAACACACTAAAGGAAAGAGAAAAACCAGAATAGGATTATAAGTCCCCTTTAATGAAAATGATCTTCAGGTAATCCTTACAGGCACCATTTCTGAATATTTTCTCTGTTGTTTTTATTAGGGTGCATTTTTAGGGTTTTGGTAGGAATTTTGAATATTATTGAAAGACAGGGGTTGCAATAGGACACTAGAGGTTGGAATCAAAGTGATCAGAATGGAGTGGAATGGGACAGAGTGGGAAAGAAAGCAGAATGTCCGTCTCACTATTGCTGTTATTCTATTTGCTTTGCAGGAAAGTGGGAAAATCGGCGTAATCTTCAATGTCGGAACAGACGATATCACCATAGACGAGAGTGCTGTCATGGTGAGCGACGGCAAATACCATGTGGTGCGCTTCACTCGCAGCGGGGGCAATGCAACCCTCCAGGTGGACAGCCAGCCAGTTATCGAGCGCTTCCCGTCAGGTAGGAGCTGGGCCTGGCTGAACAGGGGCTAGAGATGTCGAGGGGGACTTGATGAAGATGGGGTTACTGAAATGCCCAAGGAGCACATATGGTGGAAGAGAGAAAGAGAGAGCATTCAGATTTACAAAGGGAATATTTGGCATTTTGGAGTAATTATTTTGTTGCTTATTGCTCTTAGTCTGCAATGTTACCTGAGCCATTTGTGCAATTTACAGTTAAAACACCCACACTGCCATATGGAGAGATCCAATTAACTGACTCTTATTTAAATTGTACACATACACATCATAAGCAGCCCCCAGCCCCACAAAGAGCTGTTGATCGATGGAAGGGGCACAATGAGCTGAAGCTACTATCCCAGCATACTCATGGAGGAGGATAGTATGTGTGATGCCTCAGCATGAGATTCAGAACTTATATTTCTGCTGGCTTATCGAATTGTGTGAATGGTCCTTCTTCTACATGATACTCTAATTTCTCAACTCTAATTTCTGCTGACAGAGTCGGGAAAAAAGTTTCTCTCTTTCTCTTCCCCCATCATGCACATTCTGGGTCATCATCAACTGCCTGCAGCTTCTGAGAGGAAGACATTCTCTAAGTTTCTGGTGCCTACTATACATAATTGGTACTTTTGGACCACACCTGCAGGGAAGTTAATGTATGAGCCATTAGGCTGTGTTGCTGCTGGTTTTCGTGTCCTCAACAGCTCCAGGTTGAATTCCGCTGCTTCTGTCACAAATGAATGTAGCCTTATTTTAAAGGCAATTCTGGGTTAGATGTTCAGTGTCCTCACTGCAGTGACGAACGGGCTGCAGTTATCATTCCTGCCTCATTCTTTTTTCACCCTCCATTTCGATTTAAAAGTACTCAGACGGTGGTTTGTTACTCGGTCATTCGGAGCCGACTTGACGTCGCATTTAATAACTGCTTTAAGAGGTGAGCTGTTACTTTACTCATCCTTAAAACCTCCATCCTTCAGCTTAATCCTTCATCTGACTCCAACTGTCTGTTTCATATCCTATGGACTGGATGCCACCACTTCCAATTCGGCAGACCTCTTGGGTCACAACTTGTAAGTAAAGCTGCCATCTGTCCACTGGCAAGAACACTTGCTGTGGCTACACATGATGTAAGGTGGAGCCAGAAAGGGTAATAGGAGCCACAGAGGTGGCCATATGGCCTGAGGCAGGCCCTAGAAAGGTGGCTTCTCTGTAGGAGGCCGCAGAAAGCACAGGCAGTCCAAATCCCTACCTCGACTCCATGTACAGGAAGTCGACAGCTTCTCTGTTGGTCTCCAGTCACCAATTGGATAGATGAAATAAACTTGCAATTGAAGTACGATGGTATATAGTCATTAGAAACTGCGATGCATACATTTAAGGGAGTTGGTGAAACAAATTCATCAGCAGTACTCTACCCATTCAGAGATGAAATGAACAAGGAATCCAACCAGAATCACAAACCAGTCTGAAATCCAGAGTACAGTCTTAAAGCCAGGCAGTCAGTCAAATCCAGGAAGTGCACAGAGCACCAGGGAAAACCACTATCAGAGTCAGAAGGGCATCAGAAATGGGGGGGGGGCAGTTCCCCAACCCTATTTTTGGTGATCCCACACCCTGCAGAGCTTAGCCCCATGGATGGCTTTAATACTGAGATGCAACTGAAGGGCCTGAATATCTGTGTCAAGTGTATTAAATAAAAGCTGCATTTAAGCTGTGCCAGCTGGTAAATCTGCAGGAGCAGGGTGGGGCAGCACGGAGCTAAAGAACCAAGGTTAAAAGACCCAATACAACAGCTATGTCAAACAATACGCACATTACCTCACAAGGGTTCTGGGAAAAAAGGAAGCACTTCTATAAATAATAGATATTCAGATCGATACTCAGGTGAGGCTGAACAGTGGAAAACAAGGCCAGGCATAGTGGAATTTCCAGAGTTTGGTACTGGAGTCAGTCCAACCTAACATGGAGTCAAAGAGTAAGAAATGTATCTAAATTACTTTACTTAATGTTGCGATGCAATAAAAACTGTCATTGTAAGGCGTGTAAAGCTGTTTTGGATGAAAGGAAGGATTTATACAAATAGATGTATAAATAGTGAGATATTGTGGCTGGTGGTGGTGGATTCATGGAGGACTATTTAGTTTCCACCATAGTAGGAGCTGTTGTGTGCATGATGTCAGGAGGTGGAAACGAAAATAACTCAAAAGGGCCGATATATATTCCATGCGTCATTCCCACGACACGTTTTCTGTGCTGTCCTCCCTGCACGTACACAATTAATGTGACACATGCGTGAGATGCACTACCACCTAAAGTTGGGGTGACAGTATGGTCACCCTTTGTCACAGGAATTTGTGTTTATATACGGTACAGATAGTATTAAAGTGGCATCTGATTTTTTTAAGAACAAGTGGCCGGAAGAGCTGTATATTTTCTGAAGCAAAAGAGAAAATATTCAGAGTACTATTGTGTCCTTCTGTGTAAAGCGTCTTTAAAATTTAATGGAAGTTTTTAAGAAAGCCAGTATCCATTATTTTGCATTTCTCTGCGCACACGTGTCACCTCAGAGTACAGAGTGGTGATCAGGAGTGTAACAACTTCTCAACCTGAAACCGAGGATCCATATGCTTGAAAATCTTGTCCCATAACAGGGTACCTGAACTGGCAGAAATCTGTATGTTACATTCATTGTTTCACATCAGGGTGCAGGGTTATAGTTTTTCTGCATGTGGTAGCTCAGCTGATTGGAATCTCCTCTTATCATTTCACTTAATGAAGTGAACCTGGCCCAGTTCTACATTTTTCGCTTAACAATCATCATGGTGTCTTTCAAATCGGGACACTAATATATTGTCAGAACAAAGCACTCAAACCAAGTATTATATTTTATTCATATCTTATTCTTAATTGCTTGTTTCCCATTTACATTCATATAGAAACTACAGTGACTGCAGCACTAATACTCTCCTAGTATGTTAATCTCTGCTCTTCCACTGGTGGTATGCACAGTAAAGTACCAGTGACCTCTATACGCTTCTTCTGATAGAGACTCTAAATTCTCCAAAGCATCTGACTCTAAATGGAATGTCAGTTTTGTCGTGCTGACAGACCAGACAGTGAGCTTCACTTCAGACAGATAATGCCCATTCTCAACATACAGTACTTTTGCTTTTCGTGTCACTCATTTTGCAGGCTGAGTAGAGGCATATTTAATCATGATTTATAGGGTTTAATTGGCTCCATCTTGGTTTTACACGCACATTTAGTTGTCATAAATCAGAATAGGGCACTAGCTTGTAAAAAGATTTGTTCCTTCATCATCTGACCCTTCCTGTCTGGTGGTTGCCCCAGTGGTTATGAGACCCTGGACTCACGTGGCCTTGCTCCACTACGTAGTCCTACAGAACACCACTGCCTGCAACAATTCACAAAGTTCACAGTTGAACACATAAATGCATACTCCTTATTAAAAGCAGGCACCCCCCCAGCGGCAATCTATTATGAGAAAAACATTTTTTACTTAAATTTTTTAGACCTTTTAGAAAAATGTCATTGAAGCAAGAAAAAGTGACACAGCAAGGAGCCCCAGGAATCATTTCTGGGGGCAAGTTTCTCTCCTCCCCTCCCTCTCTGTCTCATGTTCTTAGTCTCTCTATCCTCTCTCTTATCTCAGCCCCCCCCCAGCTAACGTGTCACACCCCAGCTAATGTGTCACACCCCAGCTAACGTGTCACACTTCTTTCTCTGGGGTGGGTATGGAAAGCAGTCGATTACTCTATAATTCTCTTTTATAGCTCTGTATCTGTTTCAGTTTTTCTCTCTTTATTTTTCCATCATTCATCTTAGCAGGAATTCAGTAGCACATTCAAGAAAGTGCCCAGAATTAACAAAGAGAATTTGCCTTTAGTAAATGAAAGGGGGCTCTTCATTTGAACCTTGTCCTTCATACATAGGCCTCATTCTGCAGACAAACGGAACAGAGCAGATTAAACCGGCTACAATGGAGGCTCCAGAATCAGGGCTAATTTTAGAAGGACACCTTGGCACCAGGTAGCAAACATCTAATTCTTGGGACGCCTCGAAGGATTTGGGTTGCATATCCCATGGTTGCGGTTACATCATTTACCAACAGTAATCAACTTCTGGGTGCCCAGAAGGATAGCGAGAGGTTGCTTCAGGTAATTAAAAATGAAGAACATTGATTTCACAGTCTCTGTTGTGCTTCCTGACATTAACATGTGAATGGGTCTGAAAAATAGCTCTGCAGAGGCAATAAAAGCACATTTACATTCCTTCAAGTTTATTTTAGACAAAAATATCAGTGTAATGAAACGATAAGAAAAAACAGATTTTAAAATATGACTAAGGTAAGAGAAGGATCCTCTGCAAAGAAGTTTATGTTTCATTCTGTAATAATATAAGGCATATTTAGTGATTAGGTCCACTACCACTTTGAAAATCACTGCTGCAGTTGACTTAGGACTCACTTGTCCTAGTTAACAATCCATTATTTACAGGGATAAACTGACTTGTGGAACACATTGACTGTGAAGCCATAGCTAAATTGAGTGACATATGAGTATAATATGCAGCATTTGGTAAATGGTGCTGAGTCATACTGGTCTGGCATAAGACCATTCTCAACATTGTGCTCACTTTTCGCACGTGTTGTAATTGTTCTACAGGACGAAGCCTCACACCTCAGTCCAGTAGGTTTATGAAGTGTTTAAATAGAGTGAAGCCTGCTGATTAAATCTCAGTTCCGTTGTTATGTTATACATAGTTGTACTGCCGTTCTTCTAGTTGTTTTTGCATCAGGAGGCCAGTACAAACCACAACGTGTTTGGTCACAGAATCTATCCACTGTTCTATTCACTACTCCTGTTCAGTAGCTAGTATGCGTGTATTTGATTTTCATTTCTTGGGCAGGTCACTCTTTCCTAGCCCTCTGAAGGGAGCTGGAGGCCGTCCCCAATGGTATTGGCTTGGCTGAGGATGACACTGGCTTTTCCATTGTTGCTTGTTTCCAGGGCAGCGAGTGCACATGACACCTGCATTTTCACTGTATGTTGTGCAAAACAGCGATGGGAATCTTACCATACCCACAATTCCACTCTGTTGATTAATTGAGCACCTGCAGGGCCCCAGGGAGACTTACCATGGAGCCCTGACTTTCCCTGCTGCCAAAAAAATCTATGAAATAATAGCTACCTGAAGTGATGATGAACGGCGTCACCCCCCTTCCACAGAATGGTGCTTCATCTGACAGTTGCAGGCTAATTAAGGTGTTTACTCCACGCAGCACAGCCTCCTGCTATAACCTCCTCTTCCCTAAGAGTGCCAGCACTGAGTTTCCATCTCAGGGAGGACACCGTCCAGGAGCTTAAGCACTGCTCCCTGTACCAGGAGCCTGTCCCTCAGGCGGCCCTCTTGATGTACCTACTGTACTGAGCAACCACCATTTAACAGCATACAAAATGAACAGCCTGTAGTTTGCACAGTGTGGGAGGCAGTCATTTACTGCCGCGGGAGAGCGCATAGGGACATAGGGATGGACATAAACTCATCCTACTAAGCTAATGTTTTAGGAGAGACCATATACACAGACACTAGTTCATCAGTCTGTATCAAGGACCACAAACCATACAGACAGACACTATTTTATCCTACCAGTGCACAGTGGCTTATCGGCAGCTATTTATCAGAGGATATTTATCTTGGGCAGTTTATGCATCTACGGTTGCAGTTCATCAGCGCTCCTCTATTTTCATTCATCTATTTTTTTCTCATTGCCTTTTCGAATTTCTCTTTCCTTTAAAAAGATTTCAGTTCTGCTAGGCTTTCAAATCTCCCCAAGTTGATTATACAGTATATATAAAGTTATAGTGTTGATCGTAGCGAATACATAAGAATAGGAACGGTATTTGAAAAGTTATTAAATGAAAACGTAATAATGTGACTGAATCTGTACATTTCAATAGCATGATGATAATGATAATCATGTGATATTAACCATCGAATTAGAAAAAGGTTAAAGAAATGTTAGTATGTGCCCTCCTTTCTTTCCTCCTATCCCGTCTTTTAGTACCTCTTCCTTCTTGCATCCTTCCTGCATCTCCCACTCGTGTCCTTATTCTTTCCCTGCGAAATGTGCAGTGTGTGCACAGTGAGTTCGGCAGTGCTGCTAGCTGGTGGCGCCTCCCCAGGGAGTCAGTCATAGTCACGGCTGCGTCATTGGACCCGTGGCGGGTTTCCATGCGAAGTAGGACATGCCTTGTGCACTGACAGATGCTGCTTGCTGTAAGCTGTGTGGCTCCTGGAAAAAGCTGCTGAAAGGGGGCTTTACAATAGGACACTAGTGGGACTATACTGTTGGTTCTGGTTCCTCGTACTTCACTAATACAGTCCTTTGGACAACCAGCACCCAGATATTTGGTTTATATTTAGCAGGAATTGAATATATGATTTTATAAAGACAACGTTGAATGGCACCAAAACTAGAAAATGTCTTCCTCTACCAAAAATATGCTTTTCGTGTATATTAAAGTAGATTTTATGATTTCTGATGTTTTGTATTGTGAATATTATTCTTGTTTAAGCAAAGGTGTTGTTGTATGTCTTTCTAATTATAATCAGTATATATAACCAGCATGGTTTGAATATTAATAGTTACATTTATTCCTGTGTATTTTCTGCAGTAAAATTAGTTGATATATTAAGTAAATATGCCATTTCTAAATAACACATGACTATTTTAACTGATTCATAACGGAAAGTTTAAAAGTAAAGATAACTAGTTGGCTTGTAACTGTATAACTGTTCTAATTAAAACCATCAGAAAGTCACTGGTAACTTCAAGTTGTTTTAAAGTACATATCCTGATAAACCTTTACCTGTTGCCCTTTCTCTATCCTTTCTTAACCTTTGAACTTACAGATTTTAACCTGCTGAATCTGTCTTTCCAAATTCTTTAAAGGGAGCTTTGATAGTGAGCGCCTGGCTATTGCCAGACAGAGAATCCCATACAGACTTGGTCGGGTAGTTGACGAATGGCTACTTGACAAAGGTAATAAAATTAAATTAAATAATTAACCACTTAACCAATTAATTAAGCTAAGTTTCTGGAAGAGGTGCAGCAACACTGATGGTGTGGTGCAAGCTAATTATCCATCTTTTATTCCCTGGTCACCTGCAGATTTGTCCCTTCCATCCTATTCAAGTCAACAATGAACTTTCTAGGATGGGAAGCAAAACGTTATATAGGGCTGTTCAGATCAAATCATAATAAAAATGCTTATTCAGCCTTCAATCTGATGTTCACCTCAAGTGCATATTTCATCTTTTGGCCAAAAAAATCTGTTTCTGCACAAGAGAAATACTAGGGTTGCCTAGTATCTCAATATCTTTTTTTTAAAACCAGTTTCTCAGGATAACTAAATAAAGTTCACGAGATCTTGAGAAAACTAATGTGTTTTTCACCTACCTCTGGGACCAGTGATTGGGCCCAACATTGCATGTATGGAGTAAGCATGTTCTCCCTATGAATTGGAGGGTGGGGATGGTCTTAGCACATGCAGGGACAGTGTGGGGATGGTCTTAGCACATGCAGGGACAGTGTGGGGATGGTCTTAGCACATGCAGGGACAGTGTGGGGATGGTCT
>JAABNX020000002.1:16789746-16801445 GCA_015163995.2 Mormyrus lacerda | reverse complement strand
TAGTACATGCAGGGACAGTGTGGGGATGGTTTTGGTGCATGTGGGGACGGGGTGGAGATGGTTTTGGTGCATGCAGGGATGAGGTGGAGATGGTTTTGGTGCATGTGGGGACGGGGTGGAATGGTCTTGGTATATGCGGGGGATAGGGTGGGGACAGGTATAGATGTGATCCCCGTGCAGCTGTCTAGATGGTGCCCCATCTTGGATTATTCCCTGACCTGAGCCCATAGGCTCTGGACCCCCACAACCCTGAATAGGACAAGCAGTTATAGAAAATGGATGGATGGATGGATGGAATTATGTGGGAATGATGGCTGTTTGTTTTCATTCATCACTAAGCTATACCGTGGATCCCTTCATTACTGTCATGAAAGACAGAGGGATAATGTAGGAAACCCAAAATGTAATGTAATTAGACAAGTCGGTGCACAATGGCCTCAGGTTCATTTAGAGGACAACACCTGTAAACCTGAAGCCTTGCTATCCTTCTTCTTAGATGTTGAACACTAATGATAATATTTTCTACAGCAAGGCATTAAGCTATTTCAGCCTGCATCAGGCCTTTACTAAACAAAAATTTGACACACTGATCAATATATTCCTTCTTTATTGTCATTCTAATGGGATAACTCTACTGACAAGCTGTGGCTGTCATATACTAAATATGTTTATCTTTGTAATTATTCTAATAACAACGTTCATTTTCTGAAGATCTCGAGAACATTATTCCGTTATCATCTGACAGCAGTGTTTCATGGCCTTTCTCGGCTTCCATAAAAAACATTTTACCCAGTTTCACATCAAGTTTCAATACCGTTCACATGACCTCAGTAGGAATTTGGGACAATTTTCCTATTGAATTTTTAATTGTCAATGCTGAATATTGCATAAATAATCATTAATCAGCCTACTATAACTCAAATAGGTATTTTATGTGGTTGTGAAGAAAAAGCAATGAGAATAAAAATATATTAACTCCATCAGACAAACTACATCAGTTGTTTAGTCCTAATTAAATTGGATCTAAAAGTTTACATTTCATTTAAAGGGAAATTTCACAGAAGGCCACACCTTGTGCTACACCTCTTCCGAATTTTAACGTTTCAATTAACCCCAGCATAACCTCTGAGTAACCTGTTAACAGCACCCAGTTCAGTAGATGTCCTTAAATAGTTTGATTCTGCTTTTCTAAGTGTATTATGTTTGCTCTTCTGGACCTTCTTAATTACATTTGCCTTTAATACAATAATTAGATATTCACTAACCATAAAACAGGATGAAAAATTCAATTATAACAATAAGTTAAAAGTTAAGGGGATGGACTATCATTGGTGTTATACAAAGATGCCAATTTAAACAACGACACCACTTTAAAAGTCACCTCTTTAACCCTTCGAGTGCTGAAATGTATTGGCCCACCTATGCATGTTGATGCTTGTGTTTGGACAGCAGATGCTGATGGATCCTGCAAACTGTTGCTGTCCAGAATCTGCCATGTCTCTGTCCTCCCTTCACCGCTGCACTATGCAGGATTTCTGCACCCCACAGCACAGGGAGGGAGGCAGTGGTAGTTGGCTGGGGGTGAGGGGTGTTGTTTGAACACCTGATCTGTATTCAAGCTAGAAATTGCCCACCTACATCAACACTGTACATCTGCCTTGACTAGCAGCATTATATATATATGTGTGTGGTAGGAACATGTCCCCACCAATACTGTGGGAGTATCGAATTGTTACTACCAATAGGTTTAGCTGTTTTCAATTTTTTCCACAGGATGCTCAGAGTACAATTAAAGGCGAAATGTTTCCTGCTGACATCAAGGGTGCCTCCCAGTATTGTTTCCTTTCCCTCCTTGTCTGTCTCACCAGGTCATTTCTGTCTTTTTTAAAGTTACCAGAGGGGACAAGGGTAGGAAAATAAAAAATATTGAGACCTACTATAATGTGCTGGTTTATGACTCCCAGTAGTAACGGGGAGCGTGCAGCCACTGGACACAAGAGTGCAGTACTAGTATTGTTCAATTTGTCTCCATAGTCTCATACTGTATGTCCCCAAAACTCGTAATCTACTGATAGACTGCAGTTATCTGGAACATGAGAATCACAGGGAATTTGCCACCTAATAATTCAGTTTGTCAGGTAACTGATCAGAAACAATTCATGTGTATCACATACTCCAGTGGAACCCTGCCTTCACACTGCACAACATTATATCGTAGTATTGCTTTAACATAACTTATGGATAAACCTAGATGGTATGATAAATTTCTCTTCTGTGAGTCTGGGCAGAATGCATGAGCCTTTGTTGTCCAGCGACCTGTAAGCTGCATGAAACACCTTTATAGTTTGGTCTCCTCTGGCCAGTGAAATGGGCTGTGCATTGAGCCATGATATGGTGCTCCATTTTGTGGAGAAAGGCATCAAAACAAAACAGCTATCTTGCAATGGCACTAAATTCCAGACTAATCCAAGCTGTAGCCAAGTTTTTATTCCAGACCCAGTTCATTATCAGCTACCAGTCTACTCACCTCCACTGAGGTTGGTCCATCCCAGTGCCCACCAACCAGAACCAGAAGAGCCGTGATTGTCTGGTAGTGTCACTGAGTGACTGCCCTCAAACTAAAAATACAACACACTTGTTGGCTGTTGAATTTGCAAATCGAGTCAGTCTGGGGGGGGGACTGGGGGGTTGCATCTTGCCTACCCCTTGTGTTCACGTACATATCTGATGCACACATAACCTGTTCTTTTGTCTGCCTATGGCAGGGGTGTGAAACCCATTGATTATTAATGGTTAATCCTTTGTCTTATCGGTGGCGAACTGGAATCGTCAAAATAAGTGTCAAACCCCTATCCCGCATTACCATTTCAATCCAGTATTTTCTTTGTAAATGTATCTCTCATTGTCAAAAAGGATGCGTACTCCTGACTTACAGGGTAGCAACAAACATCTAATGCAAAGGTGCAAAGTGCTCAATGCGTGCATAATGCCTGTTAGCCTTCCAAAATCCTTAAGAACTCCCCTGATGGTGGCACCTCGTCCTGGATCATATCTGTGACAGTACTGGGTGACAGCTGAAACATCTAATTTATTCTCGTTTTTAAAAACAGAATAAGTGCAGTAAATAACATGTATATGAGCTGAGCGAGACGACACGCATTGATCAGCTTTGAGGTCATAATGACAGCAAGCATCATTTCCTGTACTCGCGTGCCCAAATGTCTCCACCTCCTTACAATCCGTTTCCTCTGAGGGTCATCGCCATCCTTCTCAGTACCAACCAGGCACTTGACCGGAGTCTCCTAGTCTTTGAAGTCTCTGAAAGCACAGCACACATCACCATAATCTTGTTTGTGAAACAGCTGCCCTGGCTTGGTGCTTCTTGCTTAGGGATTTTTTTAAATGAATGCACACACTACAGAGGAATTTCATGTGTTGTCTCCCTCTATATATTTCATTTGCTCTAAAAAGTGGGCTGTAAAATTCAGACAATGCACTGTTTATTGGGAGTATCACACAGTGGACTCATTAAGGCATAGAGAGGATGGCTAAGTCTCGAGAAATGTAGAACATGGCCTCTGAATACGTTCCTTCTTTTTACACTCAGCAAAGAGCAAAAGGGATCCCTTATTTGGACAGTTACAGCGTACATCCTATCAGATAAGTTCAAAGATGATGTAGTACAGACACTTCTCACTTCACAACTGTCCTGTTTAATGGCTGCCCGGAATTATGACCAGCTTTCCAACCAGTCAGTATTGTATGCTGCATGAGAACTTTGGTTGCGGATATAGCGGCGTGGTATCTAAACATCAAAGCATCTCCTCTCATATCACCCTTCTCAATCTCAGTCTTGTTCCTGCAGTTGCTCAGTATTCACTACATTAGCATTCAATCTCCAAGATTACATATATGTTCCATAAATTCTGCTTTATTGATCTGATATCCTCTATTTTATTACAGTATACAGTACTCTACTGTATAAACATTTAAAAATATACTATATATATGTGTCATATCCCAATCGTCCGCTCCTCTTGTGTGCCACGCCTCCTCATCAACCCCGTGTGGAATCCCCGTGTTCATCAGCTGTTTTGAGTTGTCCTTATTAGTTTTGTGTATTTAAGTCCACGTCAGAGTTTGTTTCCCTAGTTCGGTCATTGCAGTGTTGTGAAGTGCTTGTCTCCTTATACCCTTTCGGTCCACATTAAAACCATTAATTTCACCCCCATTTTGATCTCCTTTGCCTGTTTCCCTGGTTCGTGCTTCCGTGGTCATGACAGAATGACCGAACTCCCACAGACGACTCCCCAGATGTCTTAGGAGGAATTCCTCAGCCTGTCCAACGAGGTAATATACTGGCTACGCCAGCCCAAGGTCCAGGAGGATCCCCTGCTTCGGGCTATAGCCAGCCGGAGCCGGGACACTCTGCCCGAAGACGCGCACCTCGCAGGGGAGGTGCATGACAACATACGGCGGCTAAGATGTGGGGTGGCCAACATGTGGAGAGTAGCCCTCGATTGCGTCTTACCATATGGTCCGCTGTCCCCAGACGCCACCACCCACCGCAGGAAAGCAAAAGAAAAAGCGTAAGATCTGGAGACAGGAGGAGACGCCAGAGGTCTTCGTAGGGGCTGTCTCGTTCTCCGCTGCTTCCCCTGCCGGTTGTCGGAACCCTGTTCCTGCCCTGCCCAGACAGTCCGCCCGCCTCTTCACTGCCCGGATCGACAGCACGCCCCTTTCCTGGGACGCGCCTAGCCCTTAAATGGGCCAGGTTCATTTGGGACTCCATTCTCCGGGTCCCTAAGTTCCGGAAGCGGACAGTACCCCACATGGTTCCCGTGCCAGCGGTTCCCGCGGCGCCCCACGTAGTTCCCGTGCCAGCAGGTTCCTGCGCTGCCCCCCGTGGTTCCAGTGCCGACGGTTCCTGGGCCACCTCCCGTGGTTTCCGTGCTGGTGGTTCCTGTGCCGCCTCCCATGGTTCCCATGCCAGCAGGTTCCTGTACTGCCCCCCGTGGTTCCAGTGCCGACGGTTCCTGCGCCGCCTCCCGTGGTTTCCGTGCTGGTTGTTCCTGTGCCGACTCCCATGGTTCCCATGCCGGCGGTTCCTGCGGCGCCCCCCGTGGTTCCCCGTGCCGGTGGTTCCTGAGGCGCCCTCCGTGGTTCCTGTGCCCGTGGTTCCAGTGCCTGCAGCTTCACCCCCAGAGGTCCCTCTAGTGCTTCCTGATCCTGCAGCGCCCCCAGAGGTCCCTCTTGTGCCTCCTGCTCCTGCAGTGCCCCCCGAGGTCCCACTTGCACCTCCTACTCCTGCGTCGCCTCCTCGGGTTTCTGTGCAAATGGCACCTGCAACGCCCCTACCCCCAAGAGGGTCCCGGACTGCCGGACCAAGGCTCCTCCCTCCGTAGTGGAGTCGGAGGAGGAGCTGGAGTGGGACCCCGTGGGGATTTCCCTGACTGCCCCCAGACTTCCCCCAGTGACTCCTCCCCATCCTCTCCCAGTGTCTCCCCCACCGTTACCTCAGTGTGGCAGACCCTGGCCAGGTCTGCTGCGCCTTTGGCTGCCGCATCTCCTGCTCCCTCCTCCCCTTCACCCATGCCCCCTTTGCCTTCCTCCTCGCCCCCACCGTCAGTCCCTCTGGCTTCCTCTATGGCCCTATCCTCGTTCCCTCCTGCTCCCTCCTCGCACTCGCCAAGGGTCCCCCTGGCTTCAGCCTCGCAGTCGCCTGCTGGCTGTGTTTCTGGTGTTGCCCATGTGCCTGTTTGCTTTCCCTGTGATTTGTCGGTTGTTGTCAGAGTTGCTGTCTCTGTGTCTGTTCTGTGTGTCAGTCGGAGTGTGCGCCTTTGGGGGGGGTTCTGTCATATCCCAATCGTCCGCACCTCTCGTGTGCCACACCCCCTCATCAACCCCGTGTTGAATCCCCATTTTCATCAGCTGTTTTGAGTTGTCCTTATTAGTTTTGTGTATTTAAGTCCACATTAGGGTTTGTTTCCCTTGTTCGGTCATTGTAGTGTTGTGAAGTGCTTGTCTCATTATACCCTTTCGGTGCACCATTAAAACCCTTTATTTTACCCCCGTTTTGATCCCCTTTGCCTGTTTCCCTGGTTCGTGCTCTCATAGTCATGACAATATGATGGTTGACACAAACTTATTACCAGTACGCTATAGGTAAGGGGAAGCTCCTCACTTATTGAGCAATTTTCTTAACAACCTAGTCGTAGGAATGAAACTTAGTTGTTTTGTGAGGAGTGACTGTATTTCCTAATTTGTTGTCACTATAGCAAGATTTCAATGGTTTTCATACTGTTTATTTTCTTGCAACAATATCAGTGAAGATTAAAGAAACGACCAAAGACTGAGCTTGAAGTCAAGCTGTTGTATAAGACTTATTTTCTCTCCACCAAAAATTAGCCGCCACCATACTCCTGTGAAGTGGTCCATCATTAAGCTTACCATCTCCTTTTGTGAAGCACTGTTCTGGTCCTATACTCTACCAGCAAGCTGTTTTTGATGCACTGTCTGTCTCCTTGGTTGCATTCTAGGCCTCCTTCCCAGTCTACTGTCTTTTTGCTGTTAATTTATGGTGAATTCCTACCCTCCCCTCTATTGTCACAAATTAATTTACACTGGCACAAAATCACCTACTTCTCAGATAAGTAGAGCACTTACAGTAATTACAAAACAGTGCCTTGTGTGGAGGAGATAATTTCCCACTTACAATAGTTCATGCAGGCCAAACAGAGAGCAGAGACTCAGGGCCTAAGTGTCCCAGTCATCACTGAGAACTATGTGCAGCTGAAACCTATTCATATAAGTGTCTGTTATTCAAGCCCAATCTAGGCAGCCAAAGGCAACATCTACAGTCCATTCCATTTAATTGCCCCCCCCCCCCCCAAAAAAAAAGAAAACCTGTAAAAGAAAAGTCCATTCTGTCATGGACTCAAGAGTTTCTTTCACAGGGATGAGGCATGGTGCTGGCAGGAAAGAAGGTGGATGATCCACTGATGGCTCCAGGAAGATAACAGGGGTTTATTAACAGAAACAGAAAACACTAGGAAACACTAACAATCAAACAAACCACAAAGACTGACTACAAAAAGGTCAGGACAACAAGGAGCAGGCAGGGAATAAAGTACAAATATAGCACAACACTGGGTAACTTCTAGCATTCTGAATACAACTGAAATACACTTCCTAAAATACAATGACCTACGAAGGAACTGAACTAAGGCAGGAACCGAAATTCACAACCGAACAAGGTATCGACCCAGGAGGAGTGAGACATGAAACAACCAATCAGGGAGGGTACAGGACAACTAGTAGTCAGGTAACACACAAGGACTGGCACAAGAAAACAGGCAACGGGTGAAACTACAAATTAAATCAAGGAACTGGGAGATCAAACAGGGAAACTAAGAAACTGACAGAGAAACAAGGAAACAGAATCTAACACTGGGGAATAACAAAGGCAGTTAAAACAGTACGGAAGTGTATTACTGCCACAACATAATAAAAAAAATATTGTCACTGTCACGTCATAACGTGAAAATATTACATTATAACGTGAAAACATGATGTTAAAACAAGAAATTGTATCACGTGATAATGTAAAAATATGTTATAATGTGAAAACCACGTTATAATGAAAAATAGTATGAACATAATATATGACATGATGCGGTTTCACGTTATAACGTGATAGTGAGAATATTTTTTTTATTATGTTGTGCCACTAATACGCTTCCGTAAAAACAGAATCAAGGCAAAGCAAAAAAAAGTCACAAAACACAGGAGCTAGAAATATAAATGAAACACTACAGAAACAAAATCTACAAAATACAAAACAGTGGAAACACACTAAGGACTTTGACAATGAGGAGGAACAGGATGGCTAGCAACATCTGCTGGCCAAACGAGGAGGAAACCTGAAAGACTTGGTGCAGATCCTGACAAATTGTATTGATTCTGATTCTGAAGACAACTCTGTAAAAAACATTTATTTGAAAATGTCTAGCATATAAATACTTATTCTGTATTTTTACGAATCTGAATTACAGCCACATTTTATCATCAGTACTTTGTTGCTTTTTGGGTAAGATCGTAAGAGTTTTTCCTTGAATGACTGCCTTTTTTCCCAGGTAACTGCTTTATCGGGAGAAGCCTGAAGAGCCTCCCCGTTCTTAGAATCCCATGATTTTTACAGACAAATTCAGGTCACTTCTTCGCGTCTATTTGTTTGTGTGCGTGTACAGGGACCTTTGGGATTCTAGTGCCATTCCTGGCCCAATCAGAGCTCCCAGTGGCCTCAGCCGAAGAAGGGCACACACCCATTAGCTGAGCAGTCTGCGTACCATCTGCTGGGCATGGCCCCTTGCCGTGGGCTGCCCAGGCCACTGGCAGGCCTGCTCACTTCCAAAATAATTACCACGCTCCTGTCTTTCTGTGGGTCTGCGAGAAAGCTGAGCTCTGAGATACACAGAACAGTGCTTCACAAAGGCTGGCAGCCACTATAGTCAGAGCAAAAAACTGAAATGTATTATCTATTTTCTACTGTACAATTTCCTGGAACAGGCACCCTATCACCCACACAGTGTTCTATGCAGTTCAGCATCTGATCACGATCAGATTAGCTTGCCATGTCGTGGAAACTAATAAAAAGAAGTAAATCACAGTAATGGAAGCATTACACTCATCACTTTTCCAAAACTACTGCTTCTTGGTAATATTTATCATTTGTCTGTCTCACTCTCCCCCTTTGTTCCACTCACACTCCTTGTTTTCTTTTTCTCCATGCTTTGTGTGACTGCCTTTCCCAAACCCCTCTGCACTTCCCTGTTTCCAATCTTGTATTCTTACTGTCATTTTCTGCATCTGTAAATTTCACACTTGCTCTTAAAATTCAGTGCAGTTAAATAAAATTTTCTGTCCTGGCCCTCATCACACCCCTGACTTACAGGCCTGGAAAGGCTATTACTACCTCAGAAACACCGCATGCTGCCTATAATGAATGAGTGGTAAAAATAAAAGTCTCTTCAGGTTTCTCGGATGTCCTACTGTATGGGTAGCAGCCACTGTGCTGGTAAGAGGCTGCTCTTCAGATTCCTCTTGGGACCTGTGTGATGTGCCACCACCCCCACCACGCCAAGAAGGCTTAAGAGCCTGCTCATGGCCACAAGCACTACCCCTTTCAGTTCACCCCAGTATCAGTGTTGCCCTGCTTCTACAATCAGATATACAGTTATGACAAGAAAAAAAATATTTTTAGTTTTATTTCTTTATTTTCCTGACTCTATTTGCATGACTGGCGAGATCCACTTGGATGACATATCCAGGTTTCAGGGATGAATAATGGTGACAGGCAGATCTGATATGGAGAGGCCATCAAAAGGGCCATCACCCAGGACAGAGCCTTTCTGTCTGCCAGCCAGGCGCTACGGAAGTTCAGACAGCTTCTCCTAACAAAGACTACTGTCTTTTTTGTTAGTCATTTTGTTTCTGGCACACCCTACCCTATCTGTTTTGCTAGATGTTCCTTCTTTTATAAAGGATGAGCAGTGTTGGACATCTAAGGTCCAGAAGCTACAAATCCCAATCAAAATTTTGTTTCTACAAAACAGTTGAGCTTCTCGGTCGAAATGCACTAGACGGAGGATGAGTTTATTGGGAATCCGTGGAGTCAATAGTGACTCTGGTGTGGCAGGGATCTTAAACTTAAGTATAGTTCCTGCCCATGTTATTCCCATTGTAGCTTACCAACACTTAGTATGGGCAAGCAGGTTGCATCTACTGGAATGGTGGTGGAAGGGGAGGGCTGCAACCGCACTGGTGATGGGATGGGACCAGCTTCTTGTAAAGTCCTGCTTTAAAGAATAAAAACGTGAAAAAGTCAAAAGTTAGCCTGAGGAGACCATTTTGGATAGCGAGTTCACAAGCAGATAACACCAAACAATTGTATAAAGCTGAAGATATCAGGTCACTTTCTCATAACACAGAGTGTGTGAAAGAGGTTCAAGATGAGCATTTCTTCCCTGACTCTTCACAATTTATTCATGATATGAAGATTTTAATGCAACAAGGATCTTTTGTAGAATTGGAGGCCTATTACGTTACAAAACAATGTTATTTGTGGGTGGTAATTTAACTTACAAGGAGGATAATATGGGCAGGAACTATGCAGAGCACCACACTGCTTCCCAAAAGCGTCTCACCGAAATTATAATAATATGCTAAGTGATATACAAAAAAGTCCTCATAAAACTGATAGGCAGTACACTTGGGCTCATGCAACGGACATTGTGATTTAATGGCAAGAATTGAATCTTTTTACGGTATATTAAACATCATGTTATTTTTCTGTAGACAGTGTTTTATATCTCCTGTTGGCTTCTCTGATCACTGTATATGTCGGAAACCATGCTTTGCTTCTTTACAGCAGTGGTGGGATGTGCCAACAACCCCAATAAAAATCTTTTGCCAACAGTCCACTTTCAATGCCACCAGGACATAATCAGATCCCTTGAGGCAATGGAGACTGAATTTTGGCAAAATAGGTAATGAGTTGAAGCACTTAAAGCTAAATCAGATGCACTTGCTGACTTGTTAGGTTGAACATCACAGGGGGCATTAATTTTCTCACAATTCTTTCGAAATACTTCTTTAGCAAAAAGAAGCTAATTCATGCTTTGCACACGAAATCTGGGGTTGTTGTGTTAGAGCCGCCTGATACTCACAAGTCTGCTCAAAGTTGATGGTGGTTTGTCTGCACCCTTCAATGTGTGCAGAGGCATTTGACAGGGCTGTGCATTGTTTGCAGTGCTGTATGCTTTGGCTACTGAGCCCCTTCAACATCAGCTAAGTACAGGACTCTTGGGGCTGTCAGTACATAATTGCAAATCTCCTTTCCATGTGTCTGCATAGTCTGATGACAAAACCTTGATGGTTAGTGGCCAGAGGGACCTAGATGCACTATTCAAAATTGTTGCTGAATACGGGGCTGTGTCATATGCCAGGATTAACAGGGGGAAGAGGGAAGCCGTTTTTGCTGGGAATTATTCAGGTAGAGAGCCGGCACTACCAGATGGTTTCATTTCAAGATTTCAGTGATATGGAAGAAGGGTTGTTTTAACTATCTGGGAGTATTTTCACTTGAATAAATGGAAATGGAAAGCCCCCAAGATGTCACATAAAGGGCATACCTTAAACATGAATAATCCTGTTGCATCATCTCTGACATAAACTGGCCTGTATTGATCCACCACAAAATTTACAGGTCATAATCCTACAAATTGTATGTAGTTTATTCTGGGACAATTACACCGGAAACCACAGAGTGTCTTACCTGTTAACGAGGGAGGAAGGTGGGCGAGGTCTTTTACCGATGTCCAGCAGAACCGCTGCTTTTACAGAGACTCCTTGCTAGTCCAGGGGACTTCATGTGGAGACCATTGGCCTGGACACTATTGCACACTGTGGGTGGTTTGGGATGGGATAAGGCTGTCTTTTATCACAATATTTTTAATAAAATGGAACTGTTTTACTGTACAGAGGAAGACATGCACATTCTCTTTACATTACGGAGAGAATTGCGGGTAGCGGAAAGGACATGGAAGAAATCTAAACTTTATGCGGATCTATCTTCCTACCGTACTCTACTATCCAAATTCTCTTCGGATGTGACTGCAGCTAAAAGTGCCTTTTATAAG
>JAABNX020000002.1:16767617-16779643 GCA_015163995.2 Mormyrus lacerda | reverse complement strand
TTTTGTGAAGCTGCTTTGAGACAATGACCATTGTTAAAAGCGCTATATAAATAAAATTGAATTGAATTGAATTGACACTGGGACCTTGCTGAAGGCCCAATGGAGGTTTAGGATTAGGGTCTGCTAGCCACAGGACTGGAACTGGTGGCTTTCTAATCCCAGGCACAGAGTCTTAACCTGCAGAGCCACATACAACCACTTTGCTGTCCTGTACAGCAGGAACCCTGTGTCCACGGCTTCAGTTATCCTTGGTTTATTCTGAAAAAAAATGTAAAATTCCAGGAAAAAATGGTTCATGAGTTTGAAACTGAGCACCAATTGAGCATAAGCTGTAAATTCCGCCAGCCTAGTCATGCCCAGTACATGATTCATTTGTCCCTATACGCACACTTAGCATTGTCACTGATCACATTTGTTGCCACATTATTGCAGTGTCTGTGTTATAAAAAATACAAATTGAAGGAAAAGGAAAAACTCCCTCTAGCAGGAAGAGATCTTGAGAGGAACCTAGACTCAGAAGGGGACCCCATCCTCCTCTGGGCGACCGGGGAGCATGAAACTGCATTTACATTGACATTAATTTCAGTCCATATAGTTTTATGGTCCCAGTTGGTTGTAAACTCCTTATCTCCAAGGAGTCCAGGTGAGGGTTCAAGCGGTATAGTGTCGGCTCGGGATCAGGAGAAGATGGAGAAAAGTTTCTGAGTTCCGAACACTAATAGGAAGTTTATTCATTAACTGTGGTGCTTTATGAGCAAATGCTCTTCTCCTTCTTTATTCTGGGTATGAATAGAAGACCTGCATCCTCCGATCGAAGCGTATAATTCGGAATGTAGCTGCAAATGAGGTCACTCACATACTGCAGTGCAAGACCATTTACAGCTTTATAAGTTAAGAGTATTATTTTGTAGTCAACACAAAATCTACCTGGCAGCCAGTGTAGTGAAGATAAAATTGGGGCAATATGATCATATTTTTTAGTTCTGGTGAGGACTTTGGCTGCTGCATTCTAGACTAGCTGAAGTTTATTTAATGACCTATTTGGACAGTCGGAGAATAAGACATTACAGTAATCGAATCTGGAGATAATAAATGCATGAGCCAATTTCTCTGCATCTTGAAAGGAAAGCGTGTTTCATAACTTGGCAATATTAGGCAGGTGAAAGTAAGCAGTACAGCTAATGTTAGAAGCATGTACATCAAACAAAAGATCAAAATCTAGAATAACACCAAGGTTGTTAACAACAGTACTTGGTGCAATAGATAGTCCATCCTATGTCTATAGTCCAGACTATGATGTCAGATAGTTTACTTCTGGTAGCTTTAGTGCCAGTAAGAAGAACCTCTGTCTTGTCTAGATTTAACTGGAGGAAGTTGTCTGACATCCACTTTTTGATGTGAATTAAACATTCTTCCATTTCTGTCTATCTTCTGGTTTGGCTGATATATATAATTGTGTATCATCTGCAAAACAATGAAAGCTAACTCCATGCTTACGAATAACTAGTCCTACAGATAACATGTATAGTGAAAATAATAGGGGAGCTAAAACTGAACCTTGTGGCACTCCATATCTGACCTTGACATGTTCTGAGGAATCACTATTTAAATTCACATACTTATAGCGGTCTGGGAGGTAAGATTTAAACCAAGAGAGTGCCACTCTCCTTATGCCTACAGTACGTTTAAGCATGTGTAGGAGAATGGCATGGTCTATAGTATCAAAAGCTGAAAGAGATTAGAGATTAGTCTATAATTTATCATTTCCAAGGGATCCAAGTTTGACTTCTTCAATAGAGGTCTAATTACTGTTAGTTTAAGATGTTTTGATAGATGGCTAATACTGATTGAGGAGTTAACTATTGCTAGTAGCGGTTCAATCACTGCCGGGATTGTCAGGCAGAGGGTGGAACAGACAGGCAAGGGATGCAGGGTAATGGCCGGTTTATTGACACAACAACGGTAAGACTGTACGGAGCAGCAACAAATTCAGCTAAAAATTCCGAATAAGGACTCGGTGGACGGTAAATTATAATGAGTGGGAGAGATAGAGTTTTAGATTTTGAACAGGTGCTTGAAATTTTAAGGAACAATAATTCGAGTGATTTAAATTTAAATCCTGACTTCTGCGTTATTGGAAGTGTTACTTCATAAATTGCTGCAACGCCTCCGTCTTTACTATTTAGTCAGGGTCTGTGTTCATAACTTCATCCTGGAGGCGTTACTTCATTTAAGGCTGACTCATTAGGTTTAACCCATGTGTTTGTTAGGCAGAGCATGTTTAGGACATGGTCTGAAATCATTTAATTTAGAATAAGTGCCTCAGTAGTTAATGATTTAATATTTAGTAATCTTATTTTTAACTTAGTGGTGCAGGTGGTCTGTATCAGTTGCTCTAACTTAATACAAATTTAATTTGAAAGGGATGCTTTTCGTGGTCTACGTGGACAAGGCTGCAAAAACATTCTGCCTCAGTTAATCCAAGAGCACAGTTGCCTCTATAACCCTTAAATAGAAGAAGTTTACTAAGTACTGAGCAAAGGGACCGAATACTTATGTCCATTTGATATTTCAGTTTTTAATTTTTAAAACATTTAAAAAAAATCTATGATTCTTGTTTGTCCTGTCATTATGGGGTACTGAGTGTAGATTCATGAGGAATAAAAATGAATTTCCATAATTTCAGCATGAAGCTACAGCATGACAAATGATTAAAAATTGAAAGGGGTCTGAATGCACTGTGAGTGTCGAACTCCCAGAAAAAACAGGTAAGGTTACCCAAAACTGGGAAATAATGTACATTTCAGATTTATGCAAGAAGGCCTTTTTCAGGGAACAAAAAATGGGTCAATAACCTAAAGCTGTTCTGCAACAATGGAAGTTGATCAAGCCTTGAAATCCCTACAGGTGTCTCAACTTACCCTGATTACTTACAACCCACTCTTTATACATATAAGTAGTGTTAGAACACACTGTGATATCATACCCCCGTGGGGATTATTTGAACAGTATTGTACTGCAGAAAGTGGTGTATTGCTATACAAATTGTGAGAAAAATGCAATTAACAATAGAAAAGAGATAAACCATCATATGACTCAAAAGTGTAGATCTGTCCTACAGAGAAATTACGAAGAAAGTCATGGTGTCAGTGAGTACAATCTCTTTCACCATCAAAAGCCACCCAGAAACTAGGGGAAACTCTAACAGGAAGAGGTCTGGCAGACCAAAAGCCACAATGGCATCAGAAGACAAGACGATATGATGGTTCCTCAGTGTGTGAAATCAACTGTGAAATATGGGGGAGGAAGTGTGATGGTCTGGGGCTGTCTTGCTCGATCCAGGCTCAATGACTTCCCTCTAGTATGCACCTAGCTGTTCAGGGGTTCATCCTACAGCAAGATAATGACCTAAAATTTAAGTCCAAACTATGCCAGAACTACCTTGTGAAAAAAAGATCAAGATGGTAATCTTGAAAACATGGAGCAGCCAGCACAGTCTCCAGACTTAAACCCCATCGAGTTGGTTTGGGATGAACTGGACAGAAGAGTGAAAGAAGCAAAGCAACTTACAAGTGCCACACATTTATGGGAACTTGATGAAACCATCAACCTCATTTCCGAAACCTCTGTTTCATCACCGCAAAGGATTCCATTTAATGTTAATTTAATAAATCCAAAAATATTACTTTGCTTTTAAATGCATGTGTAGAATCTATATGTTGTGTTCTTCAGGTTTGCCATTGTTATGATCCGCGGTAGATGGGCAGGTAGGACGAGGGGAAGTACGAGGCAGGCAGGCTAGAAATAAGGACACAGGGTTTTATTAGGGGAAATCAAGGGATGCACAGAGCAGACGGCAACGAACATCAATGACTGATCTGGGGAAAACGGACTCAGATGCAGACTAAATACACAAGACAAACCGAAGATAACAGGCAACAGGTGATTACAATCAGGAATTAACACGAGGTAATGAGGGGGGCGTGGCAAACAGGAGGATCGGACTAGCAGGTCATGACAGCCACATTATTTCAAAAATATATTAAGTTTCAGTGAAATATGAAACATATTGGGTTGTAGCTGTGTAGGTGTTGCAATAATGAAATCAGTCAAAATGAAATTAAAATGTAAATTTAAAAATATACATTATTTCAGAGTTTCAAATAACTGAGCATGACTGTTAATGAGATGACTTAATAAGCAATTTAAAATATGAACATGTATTGGCTTTCTTGATGGTCTTGATGTTTTCAGAATGTTGCCTTAATGAGATTTTTAAGGGCTTGTTTTTGGAAATGTTGAAAAACATGTTAAATTTTCTGTAAATGATTTTAAATTTAGCCTTACAGCACTTCAGAGCTGGTTATTAATGGCTAAAAAAAAGAAATTTGTTGATGCAAGTCCTTTTAAATACTTCATGTTTGGAATCTTTTAAACCAAGATTTTCTGAGAATCACTCACATACGAGGGTTCATCTGCTGCGCATTTGTAAATGTCAGCATATGTGTTGATTACAGAGTTTTAACTATTTCAAGTGTAGACTTGTGATTTCCCGGTATCATTCACACATGTGTTTTCGTGACGAAACACAGCTTGAACACCATACAGACTAATCTGCGATTCCTCCAGATGAAAAATCTTATAGTGTGTGTAATTCACCATAACAACTCTAATTAAAACGTAACGCTTTCTGTACAATTTACACCATAATGGAGTCCCGCTACCCTGTATAGCGGGATGTATCCCCACATTCCTTACACATGTGTAAGTGTTGCCTGTAGGGCAAGGGTAGTGCCTCTCTGCAGGGTGACGTCCTGCTCATACCACAGGGCTGTAACTCCACTGCTGACTCCTCCCATGACTCCTGAATTTCATAAGCAGAGAATTGAGGTAGAAGGCAGGATGGTGCTGAGATAAGCTGTCATTGGGATTTCAGTGTTGCTGCTTGGTTTGTGGTTAGATTAGCCACTTAGGGATTCTCTAGAAACTTCCCTCCTGAATTTTTCATGTCAGCTTCCACAGTAAACTCAGTTTCCAGTTACACTATTTTGTCTTGCATTGCCTCATTATCAATCACTGAAGTATAATGACAGCACATAACATCAAGAGTCCTTCAATAGTTCTTTTACACAAAGTTCTTTTTTCATCTGGAGTGTTATTGATCTGTCATACACGTCCGTACCTGGGGGTTTGTAAGTGTTAGGGAGGTGCGTTGTTTGTATGCTGTTTCCATGAAGCACATGTAAATACAGCAGCAGGTCTGTCCCTGTCAGCTAGCAGCAGACTCTGCTGAAAGAGGAGAGCACATTAGCTGCAGAGTAAGTAGACTTCCCTTAAAGGCCCTCAACTTTAATAGTTTGTTCCCCTCTGTCTATCACATTAACACAACATTTTCTCCCCTACATGGCTAATAAAGAGCAGACAGATTACTCTGTTTCCCTGAAAAACTTGCCATGCAAGCGAAGTATGGAAGGCCTAAGTGCTGGAGATCTTCAGCAGAGACTACACTCAAAACACATATCAAGACCAATGAAAAGTATCTGCATGGAACCTGTTTGTGTGTGTGTGTGTGTGTGTGATCATGTACCCAGAAGGGGAAACATGGTCCCCACAAGAGGAAACTCATTTTTTTTTAATCTTTTTTTAGACTGCAATCAAAAATAAAAATATCAAAAGTCTTGTATTTGTTTGATTACCAATGGTTAAGGTTAGGACTGGAGCTGCGTAGGGGTTAAGGTTGTCATTAGAATTGTCACAGTATGTCATATTCAGTGCATGATATTAAGTCATCGACACTAGCACTGGTACTACATGACTAAGCCTGGACAGCTATACTGAGAATCATGTTCTCTCTGCCATCCACTCCCTTCCTCTTCCTCTGTTTTTCCTGCAATAGACTCACCATGAACTTATTGGTTAAACTTTTAGTTCTAATACAATAATATTTATTTTTACTGAGCAGAATCTTTTGTCAAAAATGATGTACAAGTAAGGCAATAGCACATTACAGACAAACTGGAAGCATACTGACAAACATAAGAAGTCAACCCGGCATAACTGCAGCTAGGCTGAGCTTCTAATGAATGCCCAGGTACACGTGTAAGCAGTATTGCAGCTACACAATGTCCTCCTATCATCTAAGAATTTACGAAGACAACTGTTCAAATCAGCAGAAAGTGTAACAATACGAGCATCCAGGGAACATGGAATAATGTAAGCAAGTAGGTGTGATACTCTACCGATGGGTTTTGAAAATGGTTGGAGAGATTAAAGTTTCTCTGGGACATGGTAGGGAAACACACTGGATGCCAGATGGTCAAAGGCCGCACACACATACCCACACACACATTTGTAGTCATATTTTTGTGGGGACTGTCCATTAACTTCTATGGGTATAACCCTAATGTCAACAATGACAACCTTAATCTTGCATTTCGTCGGAATGCCGGATAAAAATGTCATGAAAAATGTCGCTTCCTGTTGGAAAGACCTCTTTTCCGATGCTGATGTCGGACAGGTTTTTGTTGTCTGAGATTCCCATGTGAGGTCATTTCAACATGGCGGCTTACACAGTCAACAGTGATTCTATTTCATAAATATTTAAAAATGTTTATTTATAAATGTATTAATAGTTGTAAATGTACTTGCACACTGTTTTGAGAATACCATATCATGACCGTAAACAGCATCCTAGCATGCAATATTAGAAGGCTTTTAATGTGGTTTGATTTGTTCATGTTTCTTATTTGTTTTTCTGTCAGAAAAAAGAATCTGATTCATCTAATTTCATGTTTTCGATCTGTGGGGTGAAACTAGAGAAGGAGGAGGAAACTAACTCAGCAGGAGAAGCAGATGGAGATTCATGGATGTGTGAAGTGACAGGGCTGCCTGTTATGCCACCATTATGCCCTCTGTAAAATAGTTATATTTAGATTTCAGTCTTTTAATATTGGACATGATTGTAATTTAACATTTTGAATAGGTTATAAAGTAAAATCGAAATTTTTTCATACAGTATCTAGTGTGAATGACATTCAATATAATACAATCATGGAAAAATTTTAGACCATGGTTGCTTAAAAATAAACAAATCTGTATTTTTAAATCCTGTTTTAATTGTAGTTCTGCTGGCAGAAGGCTACGCTGAGCAGCAGGTTGCTTCCAAGTTCAAAATTTCTAAGACAGCAGTACATGAGAACAATATGAAACAGGAGACACAGGGAATAACCAGTAACCATCAAGGAAAAGGGCGGAAATAACTTTCTAATGCCAAAGATAGCCGTTAACTTATCTGACAGTTTCTTATGAAGCACAGAATGACCTTCATAAGGAATGGGAAACATTAAGTGCAGGGGTGAAATGCACTGCTAGGACAGCTCATATCAAGCTCCTAGAAGCAGGACTGAAGTCCCATAAAGTGAGGAAGAAGCCCTTCATTAATGAGAAACAGGGAAAAACCAGGGTGCAGTTTGCAAGAAAAAAACGTATTATTCCTAAATGTACACGCATAAATTTAGAAATTCTTACAAAAAATTCTGCTATAGACTCATTTTTTTCCATGCCCGTATGTATATGCTAAATTATATAGAATAACAGGCTTCATTTGAAACCAGCCCCCTTACTGTATATTAGTTTTATCTGAGTACTAGTTTAATTACACATTACAGTGTAGCCACATGTGTGTTTTGATAATGGTCTTTTCAGCTGGTGGATAATTATCTCCATTTATTTGTCATTTTGAATTACCACGATGCAGACAGCTTTGCATGTGGATGTTACCCTGAAGTGCAGGTTGTAGAATATGCTCTCCTCATGAAACAAAGAAAATATGTTTGTTTAAACTTAATATTTCTTTAAACCAAGCTCCATATTGTCATACAGAAGTTTTATGGCTAAAAAAGACTCTTGAGCAAACAAATAATTTAGTGGTGAAATTTCATAAGCTTCTGTATACTTTTTTGCATGACATAGAATCTCATAATAATAATGTCAGCACTGATATTGGTATTTTTGCTAAGAGTGGATATCCAGCACATTCCCCCCAAAAGTGGGACATACAATATAGACGTTAGATGGGAAATGTTATGCTGTGAGAAGCCCAGAAGTCAAGCAAAGTGTATGCATGTTCTAGCTGATGCAATAATGCACATTTCATCCTTCCATCGGAATATGTATGAAAGGCACCTATTCCCTGACCGAGGGTGTAGGTTTCGGTATGGACAGCAGCAACAGGTCCCAAACAATATCGTGGGAGTAACACGCGTGTTTCGGGAAGCGGGGGGTTCGGGCCTGATTTGGTCCCTACCAGTGTTGACACCAAACCCGCGCCCTTATCCCAGACACAGCATCCTCAAAGCCAGATGCTGCATACATTTGTTTGAATCCTGCACCATTCTGCTACTGATTACATTCAATCACACCGACAGAGTATCAGGCTGATTGGCAGAGACCGCCTTCCCAGGTTTCTGGCCAAGCTTTCACAGAAATTGCAGCTATCCATGGCAGCCATCATTAGCAGTAGCACATGTGGTGAACGCGGCAAGGTCAGAAATGCTCCTTCTGTCTGACACACCTGTGGTCACCTTCAGGAAGCTGTCACTGTGGCCCACTGCCCCTCAGCAGACATCTGATAAGCAGTCAGAGTGCTGGCAGCCTGTCACCTTATATGCATTTGAGTTATGCTGTGTTTACAGTGGGGCTGGCACAATTACAGCCATCTTCTGATAAAGACGTACCGTCCCCTTGACGTCCATCAATGTGCAGAAGAATAAACACAATAACTTTAGTTTAAATATATTCCATAAATTAAAGTACATTGTCTAGCATAGAATCATGATAATGAAATTTCAGATTCCATAAAGGTTCAAGATGCTCTATAACAACACTGCTCAGCTTCTCCCTTTGATCATTGTGATTAAAGCTTTAATTATGAAATAAAGCTTTGATGTTGCTAATCCATGCACATCTGTACCCTTTATAACTCCCCCCAATTTTTATGTGCTGTAGTGTTTGCTGAAGCTAGTCTTTGTAATTAGTAATGGAAAGGAAGCATTCAGCTCTCCTTTGGTCACCTTCCAATTTTTCTCATGCTGTGAATCAGCCCACGTGTGTCCGACATCAGCATTCCCAGCTTACTTGTGCAGCCAAAATTATTTCTATAGCAATTAACCTGTAACATGAATGATGTAGGTTGCATTATTCATGTCACCAGCAGCATTTCATTCATTGGCTTCATTTTGCTTTTCTACAAAAGCTCTGATATTAATTTTTAACCGGTCAGGCTTTTGAAAGTTGGCTTTTAGCTGTCGCCGTGAACATGTGACAATATGTCCCCACATTCAGCACAAAGTAATCCACCATAATTCCTCCATATCTCTGTTGTGTTATGAGTCATGTTATGCCTATAGTTCCTTATCAGGCTATTCATATGGGCATTAAAATCATATATGAGCATTTTAATACCTAAAACCTGTCCTTTGATTCCTCTGTTATGTTTTGCACTGTGTATTTACACAGGAAGCTCAGCCAGCAAACTGCTCTGTCACAGTGGCTGTCTGCTAGGTGTATGTGTGTATAAATGGTCCACAGAGCTCTATTTGCATACAAACACATCAGGTGGACACATAGTTGCTCACATATTTGCTTGAGCAGTAGTCTTGCAGGAAGTATGATTTTGCAGTCTTGCTGCTATGTGAGCTGTTGTGAACGTCACCTTAGTTTAGTCAGGAGTGTTTACCCTCTTTGCAGGAGTTAATCAAGGGATAGGCACACTACTAAAAAAGCAACAAAATCGCAGTGACATGTTGGGTTTATGGTTAATATTCAAGTGGAATGGGAGATCGGGTGTATCTGCAGCAACTTTATGCAACTATAATGATGCTATTATGCCAATATGGACCAACGTTTCAAGCACCTTGTTGAATCTTTGCCATGAATAATTCAGGCAGTTCCAAAGGCAAATGGGGACCTCCATTCAACCTGGTGTGTGCGTGCACACGTGCTTGTGTATTTATGTCCGTGGACTACAAACAGTGAAAAGTGTAAAGAAAAAAAAAGTTTAGAAGTGCCCTCTTCTGGCAGCTGGCACTCCTAAATAAGCAAAGCCATATAAAGAGAAGCAAGCTGTAAATTCATTTGTCTTCCGCCTTCCCATGTATACTCCATAAGTTATGGTGCCAGTCATAGTCATAGCGCTAACGCTAAGTCTGTCTCTCTAACATGTATGTTAATAAAGAGTAGAGGATTTCCCTCATGCCTCGGATCCCCATGTGTTCCAGAACGCGGATGACCTGCTAGTAGCTTCCGCAGAGTGTCCCAGCGATGACGAAGACCTAGAGGAGTGCGAGCCGGGAACTGGTGAGTCCATCCTGGTCATTGTGTTTCCTGCATTCTGGTCCGAGGGCGGTTCCCCTGCTGAGAACGATGCCCCTTCTGAATACGCAGCTGTGATTGGCCACATTGTCCCCAGGCACAGCTATTAGCTGTTACTTTCTGCTGCACAGTATCTACTTCTGCCCCTGTAGAGCCAGCATCCAATTGTTCTGTCATCAGTCATGGCTTTATATACCTTTAAAAACAGTTTGCCAAACTCACCATGGTCAGAATGGAGGCTTTAAGCTGCTTTTTTGCAACCTCTAAAACAGGATTTAAGGGTGCATAGGAGCTATGGTTGGTTTGGGCTATTACAGAAATTTACTGAAATTTACTTTCAAGCCCATTCAAGCTTCTTGGAGCAAGCTTGCCTTTTTTGTGGCTGAAAAATGTCAGAAGCTGATTTACAGGCTGAACCTTTGTGATGATATGTGTATGCAAAGATAACAAATCAATGCCACTATCTCTATGCATGAAAGGAGATGTAGGCTGCATTGTATCCCAGGAGAAACCCCTGTACACATCACCATAGCAACAACAGCAGCCAGCTCCTCTCTGTGTTCATTTGAGTTGAACAGTCAGTGCTTTCATGTCGAGATGAGACTGGATATTCAGATTCACACAGCACTCTGTACATTAACACAAACATGCCTTAATTACCAGAAAGGCAAGTCTTAGAGCGACTCATTATACTTATACATGAATCAGCTCTTAATTGCTATATATCAATATGCCTCAGTAATAATTTGGGAGATTTAGTAGTCAAGGCAGGAGGTTTTTTGGTGGCATCTTATCTGTGCTGTTTGCCAATTAAGAATCTCCCCTGCTAGCTGTGAATCTCTCCCCCTGCTAGTTGTGTTGATTTGCTGGCTGCCCTTGGGTTACTGGGTGATAGACCTTAGTCCTATGTGTTGCACAATTTCATTTCTTGTAATAAGAAGCTACAGTTATCAATTTGAAATGGGAATACACACATTCACAGGCACACACACACACGCACGCATACACGTACATACGCACACACAGCCTGAAAGCCTGGCTCTCATGAAACATGTTACAAGACCTGGAACGGGGCCTGAAATGGAGAAAGCCCACTTTTGCATGTTCTGTTTGTTATGGAATACAGCCGATGCTTGTCGGTTCTTGATAAATTGCATTTATTATTTTGTATTTCATAACAGACAATAGCAGAATGGTATCTTTCTGTATGATTGGTTATTAATCCTCAGGAAGAGAGAGAAAGGCAGCCCTAGAAGAGTCACTTTGAAGATGATCCATGTCTAGACATGTCTCATGTCATTTCGCAGGGAAGAGATAGCAGAGGTACTCTCTGGTGCCTGTAGGACCCTGCAAAAACTTTATGATATATTCAAGCTTCTCTTTATCCCATGGCAGCTTTTAATTTTTGGCGTTATTATGCTCCCTGAATGACATCACCCAGCACAGGCTGGATTTCTTTTTAATGATAATGTACTGATAATGAGCATGACCCTGTGAGGCTGCACCTGCCCTACTCACTGTCTCCACTCACCCTACTGCAGCGTATGAGCTGAGTTAGGATAATGAGTGTAACCCTGAGAGGCTGCACCTGCCCTACTCACTGTCTCCACTCACCCTACTGCAGCGTATGAGCTGAGTTAGGATAATGAGTGTAA
>JAABNX020000002.1:16750502-16763409 GCA_015163995.2 Mormyrus lacerda | reverse complement strand
CAACTCTGAGCTATTAGTTAAGTTCTCCCCAAGCGAGCTTGATGGGCCGAATGGCCTCCTCTCGTTTGTATATTTCTAATGTTCTTATGTTCTTATGAGGAGGGGGATTTAACCGCTCCAATAGTCAAAACCAGCCAATACAACTCCCTGGACTCCCTTAAATGGCTGGAGACCTAACCCCTCAATGCTCAACCCAAAGTTATGCCCTTGAAGGAATGGATTCTATATATCAAACTTTAAAGATGTAAGGTAGCTTGGAAGAAGGTGTTTGTCAATATTCTTCTGACTGAACAAGGAATTTGCCTAAGACCCAGATATTTCACTGTTTTGGGGGTTCGGGATCAGTGATGTCCCATTCGGATCAATGTGACTGGTACTGGCTGAGACAGAACCAAGATGTGAAGGGGCTTGGACTAGCCAATCACAGCTGTGTATGATAAAGTCATGGTTTCTATATGGCTAGTATATTGCTAATCTGCTGAGGCACCCCAAATTAAACTCAGCAAACCTGGATAAATATCCACCCATGTTGTGTGTGAGAGTGTGATACAAATGATTCTGCGAGGAGATGTAGAGCTCAGAATGTTACAGTCTGCTTCCTGCAAGAAGGACCTGTTTCAAAGCAGGGCCAGCACATGCACACCACTGCAACTTTCCATTATGTATTCATTGATCCATTTATTCCAACAGTTTTTTAAAACAAATGTCCCAGTTCCTTTCCTCTGTATCAATAACTGTCTTTTTCATTATTCGTTTTATTAACGCTTATCAAGCTTATATAAAAAAGCAAAATTAACTTGGACTTCACACACTTAAAAAGTTCTATTTAATCTGCATAAACTAGCCTTGGATATACAGTACTGTATAAATGCAACGTGTCTGTTTCTGCTATATAAAGTACAGTATTTCTTTATGAACAATGATCTAATTTGGCCATGCCGCTCCTCAAATGCAGCTGTAGATGTCATTTAATATCATTTAATGAAATCTGTACTATACTCTCATTGCATGTGACCAGGCTATGGTCAAATACACTGTGACATTATCTGTATCACATGACAAGGGCAACAGTGTGTTGCAAAGTATGTGACTGCACATGGGACAAGGCAGAAAAACCCAATCAGGTCATCATTTATGCAGGTGTGGGATAGTTAAAGAAAATAAGGCAGGGCAGGGTGCAGTGCTCTAACCGACAGACACCATGAGACAGGGCATGGTGCAGTGCTCTACCCATAGACACGATAAAGCAGGGCAAGGTGCAGTGCTCTAACCGACAGACACGATGAAGCAGGGCAATGTGCAGTGCTCTAACCGACAGACACCATGAGACAGGGCATGGTGCAGTGCTCTACCCATAGACACGATGAAGCAGGGCAAGGTACAGTGCTCTACACACAGACACAATGAGGCAGGTGGAGCCCTCTCACTGTAGCTTAGCCCAGCCAGCCACTCGTGCTGCTGGCTTTCATTGGGGGTCAAAGTGTGGGGCACTGTAATTGCACATTGAATCTAACTAATTTCTTTGTTTTAATGCCTTTTCTTCATTATTTCTCACGTAAGTATACCATAATTAGGACCGCTACGAATCAGTAGGCGTCTGCTGAAATGTATCCACTTCTGTAAGCAGCCTTCTTCTAGACTCGTAAAAAATAAAACAAGAAAAATTAGGCCCAGGCTGGACTTGAGATATGTGAGCTGTGTTTCAGCCATACTTCTACTTCTTTATTCATTCACCTCATCAATAAAGCTGTCTTTAGACGCGAAATAGGCACTTGTAAAGAGATTAATCTTAGCATCGCATTAGCATCGGATAGCTTTGAATGGCATGGGGGAAAAAATAAAACAACAAAAAACCCAAATCTCAAAATCTCATGATTTTACTGTATGACATTATATATTGTTCATTTATTAACAAACCTTGTGTATTGCAGTACAGCAGGGAAACCATGCCAAAAAACAGCCATAAAGGCAAGCATGACCGTAACATTTTTGGTGCAATATCTGGTGTTATATCGCACGAAAAGGTCGTGCCCAGTTCAAAGAGGACCAAGCAGAAAATTCCTCAATTCAGAAATCAGAAATCAATAGTGAGGAGCAGAGATGCCTGATCACTGATGAGGGAAAAGATGTTAAATAACACTTAGCGATTCACTGAGATTCAGGAGACTAGCTGGTGAGGGTACAGCTTGAGGACATAGAGGTCAGGGCACTGTAGATATACACTGCTTGGCAGGAGTCCTGCGTCTCAGGGGATGGTTACGTTACACAGAGGGTGGAGGAAGAGGTAAATATTAATGTGCATCGAGCAAACTAGGCGCAAACAGCACAATGTTCCACTGCACCTTCCTCTGACGAGAATCTGATTAACAAATCATAAAACAAACATATGAGTCAATACAAGAAGAGGGAAAGGGTGGGCTTTCTATCTAAGAGCAGTATTACACAACTTTCTTTTTGTAATTTTTTTCATGCTAAAATCATGCGGCCAATTTATTGATGTAAGTGTCCTGAACTCCGTGGTTCCTCATCTTATTTAACCAGACAAAGAAAAGGAAGCAGGGAGATAATTAGCTCAGCAGATGTAGATAGGAGACTAACTGTTCAAATGTCATTTTGTAATCTCCTTTAACATTAATTATAATACTATCCTGTTTACTCAAATATTAATTAGCCAGCTTAGGCAAGGAATATAGTTTAGACTAGAATAAACATGTTTATATGTTATTTTTTTCTGCCAATATATATGTCTATTTTATATTGAAATTAAGACTAATCACCTTAACACTTTAAATTGAATAGCACAGCATAAGCAAAATCAAACAGTATAACTAACCTGATATGTGTTCTTGGTATTTTAAAGAACATGATACCTGTTTCATTTGCACTTCTGTGTTTTTTCTGCTGCCCTAGAGAAGAACATTCCAGGCTACACTAATCACTTTTTCCCACCTTTTCTCTTTCTCATCCTAGGAGGTGAATTAGTGTTGCCCATTATCACAGTGGACACTTTAGAGCCCCCGTCTATTGCCACCCGCTACCCCGTCATCCCCCCTCCCCCCACGTACCGCCCCTTCCTCACCCTGCTTGAGACCACCAAAGAGTCCCTGCCACTGGCCAATGGCCGCCCCCCCTGCCCCCTGGACCAGGAGGACTGTGAAGAGCCCATTGAGGTGTCGGCCTATGGCTCGGGGGAAATGACCGAGTCTGATGACGAGGACTTTTACAAAAATGCCCCCCTCATCCCTGATAGGACAGTGCTGCCACCCCCTCCTGCAGCGGAGGGTGCCGTACAGAGCCCCCGCGATCGGCATTTCTCCAAGCCCCCCTCTGTCCCCACATTTGGACCTGACCAGCTCCCCCATCACAGGCCTGGCCTGAGTGCTAATGGGCACATGCCCGCTGGAAAAATGAATACCCGCGATCAGGTGCTTCTGCCGCCTGCTGCCTCTGCCGACCCGGATCACAGCGGGCGGCACCGACACATTCCAGGAATAACCCGCCCTCCCAATTTCCGCCATGTGCCCACAGCCAGCCCCACGGGCCTAGAGAGGGGCCCACCCGGCGCGGTGGAGGTGATCCCCGAGTCCAGCAGCACCACAGGCATGGTGGTCGGCATTGTAGCAGCTGCCGCACTCTGCATCCTCATTCTTCTCTATGCCATGTATAAGTACCGTAACCGTGACGAGGGTTCCTACCAGGTGGACCAGACTCGCAACTACATCAGCAATTCTGCCACACAGCCCAATGGAACTTTAGTCAAAGAGACACAACCAGGAGTCCCCAAAACTGCCACCAAAAGCAAGAAGAACAAGGACAAGGAGTACTATGTGTGAGCTTGGCCCATGAGAGGTAGACAGACAGAGGGAGAGAGTGGAGAGGGATGGAGAAACCATGATCTGCTTCTGCGGGGATCTATTCTCCATCCTCCAGCTCACACAGGCTCAGACAAGCAACACGATTCCAGGCTCCAAGATCCTAATGTTGCCAAAAGCTTGTCTTTGCCTGACTCTCCACCACTCAGCAGTCTATGCATGTAGGCAGTGACAGGGGCCCAAAAAGCAGGCAGAATAATCTGACCGTTTTCCATCACTGATTCAATTATTCATTGTGACACATTCAAAAAAAATTATTGGGTTTTTATGGCTAATGCCTCTTTGTTAATTGTTCCCTTTTGGCCAAAATGCAAATGAAAAAATATGGATATTTCTCCCTCCACCTGTTGTTCTCTCATTTTATAGATGTGCCATTGAGGCCTCCTCAGTAATTATTTTTGAAAACAGTAGTTAGTTTAGCCTGATCTAGGACAGCGGTCCCCAAAGTGAAGGGTAGCAATGTAATTTTTGCAGAATATTGTAAAATTGTAACAACACACAAAAAAACTGTACTGCAACTTATAAATCTACTGAGCAAACTGTAGCCCCCCAATGATGAAATCTACTGGGGAGGCAACGGCGAAATGGGGTTCACAAGTATCTGGCGCTGTTAATTTGGGGGCCGTGGACTGCAAACCCTTGATGTAGGAGACTGGGGTCCCCTAAAATCTCTTATGTTTAAATTGAACAAAGTGTCAAAGATGCCTCTCTCCATCTTTCTGCTCACTGCCGCTAACCTCCCGCAGACTATCTGGCTCTCTCTTCCTCTTCCTGTTCATGGTGCTAAAAGTTTCTCTGCTGTGTCTCAAGCATGTAGTGTTCATTACAGTACAAAAAAAATCAACTGCTTCTGTGAAAAAAAGAGAAAGTGAGAATAACTGAAGACTGCCAGAGAATTGAAGGCACCAAACCCAAGTTGTCCAGCTGACCAGTTGACCTCCTGACCACATAACTGCCACCAAATACAAGAGTGAATGGACCATGGCTTTCAGCATGACAAAGCAACTACAGTGAACTTGTTCTAAACAAATGTATAAATATATGTATAGACATTACACAAATCTATGGACTGCGCTGGAACCATATCAAAAAGGGAAGTGATCTGTTTGCGCGTGTTTCAGCCAAGGTCACAAATGTAGGGAATAGCAGCAACAAGAAAACAATGCTGTTGGTGTCAAGTGAAAGACATTCGAAGTCTGTTGAGTTTCCTGGTGTTTTCATAGCAGGAAAGTGCATCCACCGCTGAATCTGCACATTGGTCGCCGCGAGCATCTTGTACTCCTCTCCTGGAGACAGCAAATCAACAAACAATTGACAAGAAAAGGAAAGAAGAAAATGGAATGTGGTTACCTTGGAGGTTAAACAGAACTTTAGTATACCAATTTTCTTGAGTCCATAAAAACTCTTCACTAAAATTATTAAAAGTTTAATCTCTCATACCATTCCTAAGAAAAGTGTTTTCCCTGATAATGCCCTCATCAAAACATGAAAATTGAGTGAGAAACTGAAATTTGTATGTTCTATTTCTTAAATGACTAATGTGATTTGGGTTAAACTGGTCTTATACTCTTCCTTATGGCATGAGGAGATTCCTTCCCTGACAGTGAAGCTCCTTCTGCATCCTGCTAACTGTCTCCCATTCTTTTTCATAACTTCACAATGTATGTAACAGCACTGACATAACATTCTACTTCATTTTTAGAAACTATATGTGACAGCACTGACAAATTCTCAAGGTCATGCGTGACAGCACTGGCAAACACACATTTTGTTTTTATAATGACACAAAGCCAGTAAGGCCTCTTTCCTGTTCTGTTTCTATTGCTTATTTATCCTTGACATGGTTTTGTATTATACTTGAACAGTTGCCACCTCTGTATCAGGAAGCTAGCTGAGTTCATCTTTTTGGTCAGTTCATTCTGATTCCTGCTCTTCTTATTAAATGTTATTGTAAAGTGTTTCCGTGAGATATGTGTACATTAACAGAGGGGAAATACAATTGGTTATACACTTCTTAAACCATGTTTCCTGTCATCTGTTTCTGACTTCAGTCCATCTCAATTTATATTACATTATAATTAATATTATAATATACCATAAATTTGGTGCTTTCGGGAGTGATTTCGGGAGTGATACGTCACTGGTCCTTCGTAGCCAGTAAAGGAAAGTTATAAGACATCAGTAATTGTTAGTGAACTGAACCAGCACAAGTCTTTATGAAGCTAGACAGTGAAACACCAGCTGCTGGTTTTACATGGTTTACATTGTGTCGATTGTATGAATACTGTACGAAGTATGAATATGTCTGTCATCATTCAGGCATGAGCCATGGATGGACTTCCAAACTTGGAATTATCTATCCATTCACCTACATTGCCATGGCAAGACAGATTAAATCTACGGCATTCAGCACCTTGCGATGGTCCAATTCAAAGCAGATCTCAATAAAAAACATGTGAAGTACACCAAGACATGACAACTGATGAAATATTATAACTACCTAAATGCATACAGTAAACACACCAAATAACAGCTTTGTGGATATTTGTTTGTAAAACCTGAATGTAACTAGAAAGGGGGCTATCAGAAGGACAGGATTGTATTCCCTGGACAATTTTGTCAATCGTTCTGATCGGAGCCATCTTAGGGTGGTGTATCTGGTGCGGCTGCACCAGGCCCCACCCTATAGGGGTCCCATGCAAAACGAAAACTCGCCTAGATAATTATAGGCTAAGTAATAATGTTATTAATTTTTTCATTGATTGCGTGCAGCTGTTTTTCATTTGAATATGTTGTATTGGCTAAATTTTAGGGCTGTAATGATTCACCTACATATGTAATGGACAGTTTGGTACATCATTTTTGGATTGGTACCCACAATGAGAAGAATGAGTACTGTACATTTACTGACACAGGTTCAACATGGAAAACTGTTAAATATGATTTTGCTAATGGTGGCTGTCAGTTCGCTACAGCTAATGCTGGTTACAGTTAGTTACGGTGTGTAGTTTGGGAACACTTTAGTTTCCCAATAAATTATGCTGACGTTAGAGAGAGAGAGTAGCAGGTAAGACCTAGACTGTCTGTCGGCTCTGTTATACCGAACTCGGAAACACATCCAATGTGGTAAGTCATTTGAGACAAAATCGTCCGAGTGTGTGCATGACTGGAGCAAGGCAGAAACAGCCTCAGCAAGATCATCTCCCCGTGGCATTCAAGACGTCTTTGCCGGGAAATTCATAACAAAAAAAATAATAGTTACTCCGATAGGGTTGTTTATGGCTACAGATATGCGGCCATACTCAGTTGTAGAGAATACAGGATTTAGACAGGATTTAGGTCATTATGACAGTTATGATGTGATATTTTTGTTTTTATTTTATTTATTTTAAATATATATTGTTACAATGTGCAAATAAACGTCCCTTAGGTTTTTTTATTCAGACATGTTGAGACACATTTCCCTTGGTTTATGGCTGTCCCTAATTGTGTTTTTAACAAGTAATGTACTCCCTGCTGTACCGCAATTCACTGAAGAGTGAATACTGAGTAGCATCACACCCGCACAAGGCAGCAATAGTATCTGTGGCCTTTCAGCCAAATACCTTCCTGAGAATGGATTCTTAGAAGTGAGCATCTGCAGCTTTTTTTTACAGTCAGATCCCATGTGATAGATAGATAGATAGATAGATAGATAGATAGATAGATAGATAGATAGATAGATAGATAGATAGATAGATAGATAGACTTTTGGATTGTTGTGTTTCAGCCGTAGTACATTCAGGCCATGTCACACTGAGAAGATCACAGCCCCATCGCTCCTTCACTCAAAGGTGCTCCATGAAACAGGGACAATCTCTCACATGGTAAATGTGTGTCTTTGCTTGATTGTGGGAAAATAAAAGCAGGGAAAGGCATGTGGTCAAATGCAAAAAGCTGCACAAAGCTGGACTATTATGCAAGTACCAGAAGGATCTAACACCAAACTCAACACAGATAACTGCTGTGACGTGACATTTTATCACTTTATTTCAGATATCGATGGTTCACGAAAAGCTGTATATCCTGATATGTCTGTGGGGAAAACAACATCATGCAAAGTTGATAAAAGCAGAAACACTAAATCAAAACATGAGATAAATCTAACAGTACGGAGTGCTTTAATATTATAATTACAATATTATAACATACCCATGTACACATATATATTTATATATTTATATACTTATATATCAACCTCCTCATCTCTGGCACCAACCACCAAAGCAAATTCCTTGTATGTGTGAACGTACTTGGCAATAAACCTGATTCTGATTCTGATAAAACAGCAGCCTGGTTAGGCCATTGGTAGCATCAAAGGAAAGAGAAGAATAAAATTGATGAACCCTTCTTATCTAATATTTAATTCTTCTAGCAAACTAATTGACCAACCAAACCAAAAGAGAAAACAAACTGACTCTCTACACTAACACAAACTGCCCAAAAGCAAAGCACAGGGGAGGTGCCCGCCTCTAGCTTGAGGCTGGACAACCGGATTCTACTAGTTCACAAATGTGCATAGGATTGTGGATGGGAGAGGAGTGCTAACCTGAGCCAATCCCAGGTGACAGGTATGGCTAATGTGATGCGCACTGAAATGCAAGCTGTGCCGCACAGTTCCTTCAAAGTAAATACAACCAGGAAACATAAGCAAGGCAGGGGTACTCTAGGTCATCCTTTCTGTAGCAGGTCGTATCCGGGAAGCAGCAGGTGGCTCAGTGGGCTAAGCCTGCCTATGATCAGAAGGTTGCCAGTTCAAGCCTATCTTTGAGACGTTTTTGCTACCTCCACAGCAGAAGGAATGACCCAGAATGTAGGCTGTGCTGTGGGGAGGATTTATTAGGACTTAAAGGACTGAGAGCAGACACAAACAGGCAACAATGACTGCACATGGAGATGTTAATATACTTGGCAAATGAGGAGAAAACACAAGGCCGCTGTGAATGATCAACAGGAGGACAATAACTAGGGGCGACCACACCCAAGGGGAAACACGGGGAAGAGACCGGCAGAGCAGGCTGGACATGACAGTCTGCAGGATCTTGAGCGAGGCCCTTAAGCCCCAGCTCCCTGGATGCTCCTATGGGAGGCTGCCCTTTGCGGTCAGGTTGCTTTCACCTCACAGGAGAATTCAATAACGTATCAAGTAAGTAGCTACAGCTAACCAATCAGTGCTCTTGGTGATCAGGGTGCATATCAGGGCAGAAATCTATAGCCAAGAACACATATATGCACATACATGCCATAATGTGAAACAATTTACACAACAAAGGTCTTTAGCAATTTAAAAGATACAGTGAGACTTTGTCTGGACATTAAGATTAATAGAATGAATGAAACAGGAACAATGTGTGCTCTCATAAGGCGAAGTCCCATTTCATTTGTATTTCTTTAAAACAGGCTATTACAGGGCTTTTTGAGAGCCCCATCAAGCATTCAAAAGAGCCAAACAATCATCTGTATAATGATCCACCAATCCAGACGTGTTCCTCTTCTAGTTCAGGGTGGTGCGGAGCCGGGAATCAGGTAATCCCAGGAAGGTTCTTTCAAACTTAGGCTGATGGCCACCATTAAATTAGATCAGCCATGGGATTCTGCCCCATTTTTCAGAACCCTAAACCCACCTCGTTCCCTAAGTAACAAGCTAATGTATGCTTCCTATTGCATTGGTCAAAATTAAAACTTTGAAGTGGAAAAATGGGTATTGCAAAAGTGCATCAAAAAGGCTTATCGCTATGCAAGTAATATTCTTGTTTATTAATTCGTAATGTTCCTGTCAAAATGAATTAAAATATCACGTTATTCACATCTTGCATGCGTCTTACCTCTAGCCAGGTCTAGCTACCTGTAGCAAGTGAAGCTCTGGCAGGAATACATTAAGAGAAATAAGTCAAAATACAAAAATATAGGGCAGAAATCTAAGCACCATGTAGGAATATCTCATCCATCCAATAATGTCTGGTCAGAAAATAATCATTAAAGCTAATGAAAAAATGTGATTTTTAGCACAAAACCGACCGTTAAGAACTTCACTTTGAAGGAGGGGGAGCTGCACTCTGGTAAGAAGCGATTTGGACTGAATGAGGCGGAGCTGGAATCCACCGGGTTCCATCTGTACTTAATCCCTGGATATTAAGATGTGTTTGCTGGATGACATTTGGGAGGCATTTATTTGGGCTGTGATCACAGGTGAACTTAAGCACCAATTACTAAGGCTGGTGACCGATGAGCTTGTCATCTGAAACAGCAGTAATCCTTGGTCTGTTGGTCCTCAACAGAGCTGGTTTCATCAAAGTGTTTAACGGTTTTTACAACACCATTTGGAGACACATGCAGAATACTTTTTTTCAGATTGACTGACCTTCTTTTCTTAAATTAATGATGGTCTCACTTTTTTTTTGCTAATTCCATGTGACAGGTAAAGCTAATTTGAGGTGCACTGAAATGCAAGCTGTGCTACACAGCTCACTCAAAGTAAATATAACCAAGAAACATCCCACATAGCAGACACATTTGGCGTGAAGTTGGCGTGAAGTTGGCACAGGTGGCTTTCAGTCAGCACTGGCAAACACCACATGAACCGAACATGCCCCAGGTGTAGCAGAGATGACACTGGCTTTAATTTGGCAAACAACTGGGGACCACTTACTAAGAAATGCATTTGGCCCAAATGTCAAATTAGAACTTTGGGCCACATATGTGAGGTCAGTTTTGTCCCCACATTTAAAAGGTTATTTTAGATATTTTGGGTAAGAGTAACATTATATTCATAAACACAGCTGTTTAATGGAGTGACATTAAATCTGTTCTAATTCCTTCAACACATTTGCTAAATTGCTAAATTTAATTCACATAAGCTTATTGGAATATATACCTGGATGGTAAAACTAAAGATGTAACTAAGTGAATCAATCTTATACTTAGATTGAAAATCTGGGCGTAATAGGAGATATACTTTTGAATTTGCGATAAAATTTAAACTTGAGTCTTTCATTTGAAAATGTACTACAGTTAAATTATAAATTAGAGCAAACACCCTTTACTGATCATGATGATAGATAGATAAATCTTGCCTTTTCAAAATTTAAATAATGTATTTTCCGGTTGGAATTAGGGTTGGGCGATAGACAATACATTGATATATTTTACAATATATTGATATATTTTCATATAGATAAAGGATGAGACAATATTGTTTATATTGATATAGTTTATATTGCTTTAAAATTATACGCCTAGAGCAGCCAATTCACCTATTTCTACTCACCCTGTCTGTCCTTTGCAAATCTACACCCTGCCCCACCCTGCACATCTTCCTCTCCGAACAAATCATCAAGATATGATTTTTGGTCCATATCGCCTAGCCTAAGTTTGTGTATATTAGGGCTTTATTATTTTTTTTTTTACTTCCGGATCATCTACGCTGAAAAAAGCTGGGTGTTAAAAACGTTTCAGTTCAGAGCAATCAAAAGTCATGTTTGCTGCAAGAGGTCAAATGGATAGACCTTCATCACGCGTCACTGCAACGTCACTGTACTCCAGTCGAGACTGTTGGAAATATTGAGTTTAGATTGTCGATGCACTCTGGATAATCTTGGGCAAAGTAGTGGTAAGTGAAATACTTAGGTTAATTTTAAATTTTTAAACTTTTAACCTTTTTAGTAATATCAGTTTAAGATTATGTCATGATGGTCAGACTTAATGTTAATTTTATAATCTAGTTAAGAGAGTTGGCCAACTATGACACCAGTTAATATTAACCATTTCAAACAAGTCACAAGCCTTGACATAAGGTAATGAACTCATTTTTAGCACTAATAAAAAAAAGTTATTTTTAAAATTTTATTTCTCCAGATGATTACAGGGAAGCTCGGCTCAAACTACCTCAAGCTGTCCTTCACACTTACCTTGGAAGTGATGGAGAGAACTCAGTTAAATGTAAAAGAAAAAGAATGTAAGCATTTCATGACTTTTTTCAATCTGTGATGCACAACTTTTGCTAAATATTGAATGAATTAATTTAGGCGCAAAAACATTATTTTTCCTGGGGAGGAAGACGACGATAAGGATGATGACGATTAATTGAAAGAATCCTTGAAAGGAAAGAAATCAGGAAATGGGTAAGAAGTTTCAGCCCTTTTCAATTATGTTATTTCAATGGCAAACGAAGTGCTAACATTTATTATTTTTTTAATCTCTGACAGACTAGATTCATTACCTAATGCTCCAAAGATCAACATGCAGAACAAAACCCCTGCATCAAACCCAGAAAACCACAGCCCTGACCTTTACCCCAGTGTCAGCCTTATTCTATACCTCCACCCAAGTGGCCGGAGCACGCCATACCTCCACCCAAGCGGCCGGATCAGTCCATACCTCCACCCAAGCGGCCGGATCAGTCCATACCTCCACCCAAGTGGCCGGAGCACTCCATACCTCCATCCAAGTGGCCGGATCAGTCCATACCTCCACCCAAGCGGCCGGATCAGTCCATACCTCCATCCAAGTGGTCGGATCAGTCCATACCTCCACCCAAGCGGCCGGATCAGTCCATACCTCCACCCAAGTGGCCGGAGCACTCCATACCTCCACCCATGTGGCCGGATCAGTCCATACCTCCACCCAAGCGGCCGGATAAGTCCATACCTCCACCCAAGCGGCCGGATCAGTCCTGGGCTGCTCCAAAATCAGTACTTGAGCACTGGCCAGTTTTATTCAAACTGGCAGATCAGCAATGATATCCATACACCTTAGCAGACCAGCAGTGAGACCCGTACACCAAGGCGCACCAGCAGTGAGGCCTGTACACCTTTGAAGACTGGCAGTGAGACCTGTACACCTTTGAAGACTGACAGTGAGACCCGTACACCAAGGCGCACCAGCAGTGAGGCCGTATGCCTTGGCAGACCAGCAGTGAGGCCCGTATATAATCAGGGAAATTAAACTTCACACTGGCTTTTAACCCATCCAATGGCCCTCCCATGCAACATGCTAAA